>DWJK01004395.1:0-12057 GCA_018248815.1 Croniades pieria auraria
ATATACCGGGCACAATTCCAGACTCCGAATCACAACTAGAAATTCTAAATTAGAAAAATCCAATGGTACCGGGGATTTGAACCCAGGCCTTTTCGATCGGCAGTCGCGCTTGCAAACATTCGACCAAACGGCTTTCGAATAAAAAAAAAATTGTTTGTTAAAATACGAAATTTAACAAACAAGTATCAACAAAATCACTTCAGTCTCTCGTTCAATGTACTGATGTAGTGTTGTTCTAGACAAACTTAACCGAATAGCATCGCTTACAAGTGAACTGAAATAGTTCGCGGAGTGAAAACTATTTTGGACTGTAATCGGGCGGAATATCGAATGGATCGTAAACTTTAACTCACTGTTTGCGAACTATTAACAAACGGGCAGCAGGTGCTGGTGGAAGGGGCTTATGAAGTTATGTGTTGGAATTTGCGGTACGCAGGAACGTAAGGGGAAATTTAAGGCTCAAGAGAATTTATTAAAATCTCTACAATTTTGACGCTTACAATCTTTAATTCGTTAACTTTCGCAGCTCTCTATTCTCATCCCAACGCTGGGCACGGGATTTATTCAACAATATAAATAAAGAGATTGTATTATACCGCGCAGCTCAAGTGCTGATTTTAAATAAAAAAAAATATTCCAGTAACCAATGAAAACAACCTGCTTGGAGATACGTCAATACTGCAATACTGCAACTGATATGCAGTGACATTAACGTTCTGAAACATGACCTCGGTTTAGTCAGATTAGTTTAGATGTGTCACTATTTTGTCCGCTAGAGGTCACGATGACAGCTTAAGTTGTCACCAGAACAGTAGAAACGTTTGTGTGAATATGTCACTAGATGTCGCTAATTGCAAAGCCTTCGTAACTCAAGTCTGTCGTAAGCTGGCGACATGTTACTAAACGATGGCTGTAAGAGAGACGCGTATTGCAAACTGAGTGAGCAGTCAGTTTGCAGTCGGCGTGCAGTTTCGACGCAGATGACGTGCAGTCGGTGTGCAATTTTAATGATGTTACCGACTATGTCAATTGCGCAAACATTGTAGCGAAATTGCGAGTTTTGTTACATTAACGCTAACACGTATGCGTGTATTTTGGCAAACGGCACGAAGGGCATTGTTACAATTTTGTTAAATGAAAAAAAGATCGTCCAAGCCAACTAAATAATTTGTAAATAAGAGAAAACGGTCAAGTCTTGTTACAAATTTATTTCATGAAAAAACAGACAGTTCAATCTTAAGTTTTCAGAAGTTGTTAAATCAGAATTTTGTAATCATTTCCTGATTTTAAAACTATTTGTAATATATAATTATTTTGATTGCCTCGCTAGTAGAGTCGTTGCAAGCGCGACTGCCGATCGGAAGGGCCCGCGTTCAAATCCTGGGTTGAGTACTATTGGATTTTTCTAATTTAGAATTTGTAGTAGTGGCTCACCAGCTACTCCATGGGATTTAAACGTAACTGGTGAAACGTGGGAGTGTACTACACTCCTCTGCATACCCCTTTGGGGATTACAGGCATGATGTTACGTTTACAAACTATTTACAATACTAGCAGTGGGCTGTACGTTTCGCTTTTTAATTATATCGTAAACTCTGATGGTCATATGACATCAAGTCAATATTAGGAAACTTAATTTCTCTCTAAATCTCTCTCTCCCATTATGGTGTATATCTATTATAACTTTTGTGTGTGTGTGTGTGTTAACTGTATGAGAAAGTAGAGGTAAATGAATCTTTGCAACATTAAGACTAAGTTTATATAGAACTAGCATGCCCACTTGAGCGTTTTTTAATGTGGGTAGTAGCACAATATTCGTATTCAACGAATGACGACACTGTCGTCTACATAGTTGGAAACACTATCTCCTAGATGGAAGCACCATCGTTTTTCACAGCTGTTATGTTTATATATAAAACACGGCTATTGCTAGCAGTCTGTATCAATCTCGGTGTAAGATTATACTTTCAATGCAAGGGGTTCCGATCTCAAAGCCTTTATCGTTTGTTTCTTGGTTCCAGGAAATCATTACCTATTTCGAAATAAAATGTGCTTTCTTTCTTCTATTTTGTCTCTCTATCAGTCTAATCTATTAGAGATTTTTTTTAATTTAAAAGAGATTACAATGAGTGTAATCTTTTTTTAAATTTTGGTGTGTTTTCATTAAAACTTTTGTTATATCTTGATGTGTTATTGACTCTACGAAAATTGTCTTTGATGGTATAATTACTTATATTGCTTATCTATGGAATGTAGTTCATTACAAAGCCTAAGTAATTTAGAAACTATCTTCCATCTCCAACTTAACTCTTTTAAGGGGTATTAAAAAAATACATCTAAAATACTTTGTCATGACATATACATTTTTTTTTAATTCGCCGCAGCCTTCCTTTTGACGACATTCACACCTGCTGGGAAAAGAGACGTAGCCTAGAACGTATCTAACTATGGTATTTAAAAAAATCCGTTAAACAAAAAACAAAATAATCCTGCAAATACAAATGTAAGTGTAGAATGACATGGAAGTGATCACAAAGTATTGAATGACATGGCAACGTCATACAAATCATCACAATCTACGTGACAATGAAACATGTACTCTTTATATGTGTGTAGAGAATTCTCTTTGAACTACTCCCACAAAAGATAATACAAGGTTGTTATCTCCAATGCAACAGTTTCTGACGTTAAAGGAGCTTTATCTCTCGCATCTGGGTTCAAGTCTTTTGAATGATATAGCCGAGTTGTTACATTTCTATTTGATATAAATCTCCGATCTATTCTCACAATCGCACTGTCACATGCATGTCTATCTCCAACCCGTATGCTTATAACATCGTCACACAGCAAGTCAGGTCTTTAAGGGTAGAGATATTTGGCAGTCGGTTCTCTTTGCCCACCCCATAGGGGTTATGATGTAATAACAATTATTACTGTAAAGTTTAAGACTGTCTTATCATTTAAATTTAGTCTCTAAGGATAGTAATCCATCTATGATTGATGTTCGTTGGAACTTATGTATGAGATTAGTAGTCAAGCGTCCTATGTTTGATTATGAATCTTATTTGACATTAGATACAGATCTTATAGATGACAAGTATCACTACGTGCTGTGTTCCTATTTGTTACTTTTGAAACGTCAGTTTAATATACTTTCTAGGTTTACGTTTAATAGCCTCACAGATCGCTTGTTAAACACTGTTACCTTAGTGTTACATGGGCTTTGGTAAGGACTACGATCCTCTATGGTACCGCTTAGATGAAGATTTTGAATACTTTTGTACAGAGTAACTATAATACGATCGAGGATACCGGCACTTTTGTCAGCGCTACGATCCAGTATGTCAACGTTTACGGTAGCTAGAACGCATTGGTAACGGCTACAAATGATTTGGTAACAGCTACGAATGCTTTGGTATGGCTAAGAATTCTTTGTGACGAAATACGAGCAATTGGGTAAGGGCTACGAACGCTTTGGTAAGGGCTACGAACGCTTTGGTAAGGGCTACGAACGCTTTGGTAAGGCTACGAAAGCTTTAGTAAGCACAGTTTCAGTTTTGGTAGTTCGAATAATCGTAGGACTAACTAATACATTTAATGCTTCTCTATATTACGAGTGTGTTTGATACAATAAAATACTTCAATACTTTTATGAAAATATACACAGTATGTCAATAATATTAGCAAAACGTTTGTTTTACTGTAGGTATGAAAATTTGAATTTTCAGCTTGATTAGTTTCAACACAGCGTCGATAAAATAATTTATTCGTCCGCTGAAATAAACCGTTTTAAAATTTTTGCATATAATTGACCTTTTTAAGTCTACCGAATATTTGAGCGTGTAAAAGGCATCTGATAGGAAATTATGGAATTCACGCTTTGCTTATTACAATATACAATCGTGCATTGAAAATTATGATTTGTTATAATAATGTAACAAAGTACAACAAAGTTGTGGAAATTTAGTGATTTAGAATTCCGACTTTTACATGGGTTCTGGATTCAATTTCTGGCATACTATTTTTTCTTTGCTAAGTCATTTGCATTTTATAGACATAATATTGCTTGCGGAGAAAAACATCGTGAGAAGACCTGTAGATTTCATAACATTGTCCAAGCCATGAAGTGCGTGAAAAAAATTATTTTAAATATTTTAGCTCATGTGTTATATAGATAAACATTTACAAACCCTCGTCTTATGAGCGTTATCACGGAGTGGCAGAGCTTCTTCGCTGCCACTTCTAGAAGTTTCTGGAGGCGTCAGCCGCCGCTGATCGTTCTGCGATGACAGGATCTGCATCTCTAACATCTGTTCTTGTCTGATGTCATCATTATAGTCCTGGACAAAAAAAGTGTTAAACATAAAACAGTCAGTTTTTACCGTTACATGAGTATTTAAAAAAAATTATTCAATCAAAAGATAGAACATAAATCGGCCACATTGATTGTACGATCTCTGTATCAATTTCTCTTAAAGTTCTATAATTGACTAATTATATCAGCATTTCTAAACACAATTTATTTATTTTGCACTTTTTAACAATAAACGCTATTTAAAAATAATGGAAATGTAGCAAAAGTACGAAGTATTAATCCAGAAATAAACAAAACACTTAAACAGCCGCCAACATAATCTAAAAATGTACCTACATGGTAGCGAAAAAAAAACACTCCCCACGAATTAATCATTTAAAAATTAATCACTTGTATCAATACAGTGAATAATCCGCTGTGATAATATCAAACAAAGCTCCGATACGACAGGAAACAACAGAATTAATAATTGGAAAACGCACAACAAATTGCCAGTTGCATTTTTAATTACGGGACGCAGACGCGGAACAAATTTGACATTGTTCCAGACATAATGCTATCGTTCAAATTGAACGAGTAATGTATACATTTCTTTGTAGGAATTCATTGACATTAATTTGTTTGTACATTGTCGTTCGTTCAAACAATGAACACGAATAGCACTGCCGGGTTGTTCTTTAATTAAGTAGTAATAAAGTGGACGGTCTATTGTTCGAGTGGCAGTGACTGCAGCGCGGGAGGCTTCTGTTCGATTCGAAATTGAGTAAGTCTATTTACATATGCGAATAATAAGCTGCTCCGTGCTGCTACTGGACATTTCAAGTTAGAAAACCTTGCATATCTTGTCCGACTAGGGGACCGAATCCAGGTCGTCTTGATAGAGCACCAAGGCAGTCAAAGTAGATACTGTCTTTAGGCGATAATAGCGACAAACATTAAAATGTGTAAATATAATTAAAATATAAGATTTACACTAAGGCGTTAATATGGACTGATGCTTGGAAATATTTGTTAACTCATCTTTATATATATACATATGGAGACGGTGGACAGAATAAAAAATGTATCATCAAAAACGGGTGACGATTTTAAGCAGAGACAGTCTCAGCTTTGTTGAGTAGAAGGTGTACTAGGAATGTAATGTTCAGTTGATAGTTTTTAAGTCAAAGTCAGTGGCGTGCCATTGGAGAGGCCTATGTCCAGCAGTGGACGGAAATAGGCTGATGATGATCTAGTCAGAGTCAGATACAGACGGTTTAGTCTGTGAGAATTGATTCATGACGCTTATTTTCTTACGACAATTACTTAAGGTGCGAAAACACTTAAGTTGAATGTTGCCAGTTTGAAAATTGTTTCAACGTATATTTACGAGCCATATCGTAAACTCAAGTTATGAAACTCTCGAGACATGCATGCTGGATTATTTTACAGCTTATTTTACAATGTATAAATGTATTTTAAAGCCACTTTATTATTACGAGCATAAGATTGAAAATTGATTAACATGTGGTATGTGTGCGACATAAATCTTCGGTCACAAACATCGTTAATATTCGAAGGTCGTCCGAAAATATTGATGTCATCTCAAAACTTTATGATAAGCTATGAAATTTTATTTTTACTTATTTTCTTATATGATTTAATAAGTTAAAAGTTTACGTTACAAAATACTTCGAGGCAACGGTTTGAATATAATAAGCGTGAATTACGTACTGTTCATAATAAAAAATAAATAAAAATTAGTATTACTCTTTTAATAATTTGAACGCAACGATAATTTTTTTAGGTTGGCACTACAGTCAATTATTATGCGCGTTTGGTTGGACATATTTTTCTTTATTCATCGTTATAATTTTGTGAAGTAATTATATATATATTTGCTGTTCATTTTTTTAAAATCTTGCATACTTTTATTTACACCAAATAATTTACACTTACGTAAACAATTACATCTTGTGAACGTGTTATGTCCAAATTTATTGTCTATGCAAAATTGTGGAAGGAATTCAAACGCAAAAAAATTCAAAATTATCCATCTCGTTTCCTCGTTGATGGTGGAAAAGGTGAAACCAGTACGTCACTCATAGCACTGCCAAGGAAACTTTGAACTTGTGAACCTGACAACTTTGCGTCAACAAACTCAATTAGCAGCGAGCTTCATTAAATATATTATTATTACTATATTTATTAAATAACTCAGAAACATCTTGCGTATTATTAATGATTAATGAGATCACGAGTAAGATTTGAGCTTTAGCGTTGAGGACTTATTTAGTGCTTAACATCGTTATGTTTGCCCTGACTTTAGTAATAAGTGTTTCATTTTAGACGATCTCTCCGTTCTAACGACTCATTTCAGGTGTAGGTAACTGCTTTGAACTAAGAAAAATAAAGTATTATTTACACTGGACACGAAACTCTGTAGATTGCACAGAAGTCAAGTCTTTTTGCAGGACGTATTTCACGTTTTGCGAGTGACATGCGGAAAACTTTGTCTATTTCTTTAAAAATAAAACTACCGCTTTTCACTGTACATGCGGATGACTGCACACAGAGAATTGTTCACTTCAAGACTACACACAATATTTTGTATGTGCTCGTTGTTCATATGTCAAGGAAATAGTGTTACGTAAAAGGGAAAAATACGAAGAGCTGAAGATCGAGCTCAGTGGCGTGCTATTGGAGAGGTCTATGTCCAGCAGTGGACGGGAATAGGCTGATGATGACGATGAATCGAAAAAAATATGGCGATATCACAGCAGATCGATTGCTGGGCAAATAAGTCAATCAGTAATTGAAATTTGATAAACGTAAATGTAACATCACGCCTGTAATCCCCTAAGGAGTAGGCAGAGGAGTGTAATACACTCCCACGTTTCACCAGTTACGTTTAAGTCCCATGGAATAGGGAGTGAGCCTACAGTCATACACCGGGCACTGATCCAGATTCCGAGTCACTATTAGAAATTCTAAACTAGAAAATTCCCATAATACCCGACCCGAGATTTGAACCCAGGACCTTCCGTTCGGCAGTCGCACTTGCAACCACTCGACCAACGAGGCAGTCATTGAAATTGAATCGATATTTGATGTGAAAATGAAAGCTAAAATCATCTATATTTGTTATATGCAGTGGTGACGCGCTGGTTTTATTAAAATAACATATTCGTAGTTTAAGTTTCTCAATGCCTTTGAGAACGCAAGCTGGTAATTTAGGTCATCATTAGGACCAGCCAGAAACAGATATATTGAAACACAATTATTAGATAATTTGTATTAAAATATAGCAATTATATAAATTCTCTAAAGTGGTGAGTCTGCCGAAGTTTGCCTAACCGCACTTGGCCAACATGGCAGACCATGGTCATACGTTTCTTATCCTGAGAGGGACTAATATTCCAAAAGTGGAATATATAAGAGTCAAAAAATAATATTTTCGACGAGACATAGAATTTCTAGCGCGCGAAATTGATGTCGTTTAGGTAAAACTTACAGGCACGAGGAATCTCCTGAGCTCAGCGAGAGCATACGCGATCCTGGCATGGGCTTCGGCTGGAGTGGCAAACGCGCTGATCTCCACGTGCAGCTCGTCGGACAGGTGCGCGAACTTGGGGTCGCCAGACACACGGAGTTCTTCTTCCTGTAATCACCAGTACAGTCATCATCGGGAACATGACAAAGTATGACCTGCGAAAGGCCGCAGGTAGAAGCTTCATGCAGCAAGCGGAGGATAGGGCGCGATGGCGCGCTTTGGGGGAAGGCTATGTCCAGCGGACTGAGATGGATTGATGATGATGATGACTCGATGATAAGGCCACAGTATTCGTTTAAAAGTTATTTACAACAATGTACAACTAACAATAAGTAATTTATTAATATGAATATAATTCGTGGGAGTGTACTACAACACTTCTCCGCCTACTCCTTCGGAGGTTTCAAGCGTGATGTTACTTTTTTTTAATGAATGTGATCCGTGATTAATGGCAGGTAGATAACACTTTAAGCATTTTGGGAACTGTCATAGCACTAATTATATGTAAGTTTCGTTTACAATCTAAACATAAATATACAGTAAGTATTCTTGGGTACTTAAAAATTTTACTTGGGTACTTGAAAATCTCACTTGGGTACTTAAAAATCTTACTTGGGTACTTAAAATCTCACTTGGGTACTTAAAAATCTTACTTGGGTACTAAAAAATCTTACTTGGATACTTAAAAATTATTAAATGATTATGAAGTACAGTATAATATAAGCATTAAGTGACCTTTTGACGATCTTTCATCGACCCTCGACCGAGGACCGCCATCTTGCACATGGTGTCTTCCTGCAGCCGTTTCAGGGAATTGCCCTTAGGGCCCAGCAGTTTTCCAACGAAGTTGAACTGAAAAAAAATGAAACGTTACATACGTACTGACACACACACATACAATTTTAACAAGATTTAATAGATTTATATGCACCAAAAATATTTATATAACACTTAAACTACGATATAGAAGACAACGAAGCGTCCATAAATCTGACAAAGTTACAATCCTAAAACAATCTATAGGCTAAGTTATGCACCATAGGCGCTGTCCTATTTAAACGTATAGTTGTCCTATAAATCTGTATCGCTACTCTACTATCATTCATTCTTTATACACGACCAAACCATTTCATACTTTCCGAATCCTATTCACGACGTCTTTCACCCTCTCTTATATCTATCAGCTCCTTTATCGGTCGCGACGATGTCTGCGGATATAATCTATAGTCATGAACACATCAAGTCCGCGGTAAACTAACAGCGACAAATATGGCTCCCTCTGTCATTGCTACAAAACTCGTTTGTGGCATTCCACTCACCCCCTGACCCATTTATCCTGAGATGTGTGAATGTGAAATGTGTGAATGTGATTATCCGTTATCAATTTTGGAAGGATACATTTAGTTGCCAAAACCTATAATCTTCTTTAGGGGCGCGGGCGTGTTGGGCTTACTGAATTATGTGAGAATCGTGTGCGCTTTGTACCTATCCTATAAAGGTCCTGGTGTAACTTGATAGTGTAGTATTTGTTAATACATTTTTATTTTTAAAACGATTTACGTAACATCACGCCTGTAATCCTCTAAAATATAGACAGAGGTGTGTAGTATACTTCCACGTTTTACCAGTTATGTTTAAATTCCATGAAAAAGGTGGTGAGCCTATCGCTATACACCGGGCACAGATCCAGACTCCGAGTCACTACTAGAAATTCTAAATTAGAAAAATGCAATGGTACCTGACCCAGGATTCGCAACCAGAATCTCTCGATCGGCAGTCGCGCTTGCAACCACTCGACCAAAGCGGTCTTGCAATAAAATGATTTATTTTACTGAAACATTGTACATGAGGAAACTGTACAGCCATTTCAATATACCTGTCAACGTTTTATAGACCATTAAACTACTGTTTGTTCTTTAGTAAGCGGATAACCGACTCGCTGTATAGCGAATCTGTGGCGAGATGAACGAGTGGTCAACATAATTTAAGAGACAAGTAATAGACAAAGAAAATTTAATGTTTCACATCATGTTTTTTCGTTTTTTGTTTGGCTTCTATATCCAGTTTAACTGCTTTGTTAGTGAAGTGGTTGCAAGCGCGACTGCTGCTGGAGAACTCCTGGATTCGATTCCAGGGTTGGGCACTATTTAGTTTTCCTAACTTAGATTTTATAATAGAAATTCCTGAAAGTGGCGCGGATTTGGACTTTAGTCTATTGTATGGCAACAGCCTCACCTCCTATTCCATGATGGCGCGAAAAAGTAACCTCTCGGGGGTCACATTTTTTCTATATCCAGGGTACGAAGTACCTTCGCTCTTTATATTTATGCCTTAATCAGTTCTTCGTTATCATCATCACTATTGGACCGATTTATGTACGTCACCTCATGTTTATATCGACTTTGTTCGACAACTTACTTCGAAGCACCAAATTAAAAAACATTTAAAATACAAATATGATTAAAACACGAAAAGCATTTTCTCCGTAAAACACTCTCCGTTGGGACGTCGCTGCTAGCTGTAAGAGTTCATGAGGAAGGACCTCGTACAGGTCTGAAACTAGTCGGGCCATCCAGAAAAACGTACGTGAGTCAAGCCGGTACATATTTAATCATGTGTTTAATTACTCACGAAACATTTAATAGCAAAAAAGCATTTTCTCTGTTAAACTGTTTACAACTATTTTATATTAAAGCGATAGCGCCCATCGCTAAGTATTTCGCGGTGAGAGTATTGAAATCGTTGAGAATATAAAATTTCAGAACTCAGTATGCAACTTTGATGTTTATTCATCTGTGGTTTCGTATTATTCTCGGCTCGGTAACCTTTTCGAATACCTTTCGGTTTATCTGAAAACAAATTACCGAGTATATTGTATGAGTATTTCATATCCAATGGGCCGTGCTTGGCTGCTTATGGCTGAATATTTTGGAATTTCGTCGTAGCCACATTTATTTCAAACTCAACAAACACGGTTAAATTTATCACAACTACTAACAAAGTTTTGCTTTCATCGTTTAAATCAGTAGAATTAAACATATTTTTCGTAACATTACGCCTGTAATCCCTGAATAGGTAGACAGGATTGTACTACACTCCCACGTTTCACCAGTTAAATATCACGTCTCAAAGAATAGGTGGTGAGTCTGTTGAAGTTATTAGGTAAATACATTTTTTATTAACAATTTAGCTATTCTATTTATTATCATTATAAGGGTATTGATTATCTAGTAATAATAATAATGATTTATTGAGCAAAACATGTTACATTTTAAGCAGAAAGCCCTGGCTCCCAGAAAAGCGTGAGCTGTGGCCTGGGACTTAGCACCTTCCCTATTAGTGTGTTACAATTTTTGTGTTACAGTCCTTGACACATTTGTTATTTTTTAAATATCTTTTCATTATAATATAGGTAAAGAAATAAACCGATGCAAGTGAAATGTTGTAAATTATTTATCCACCACCTATATTTTGTGGGTCTGGGCACGTGCGTGTGTGCCTGCGTGCGAGCGTGTGTGCGAGTGTGCGTGCGTGTGTTAGCGCGTGCGTGCGTACAAGCGTGTGTGCGAGCGTGTGTGCGAGCGTGTGAGCGAGCGTGCGAGCGTGCGTACGTGCGTGTGTTTAGAATTAACTCTCCAACTCAGGTTTCGATTTCCATTAGTTTCATGACACATTTCATGAGACACCTTTTTTATTTAAGTGATTATGCATCCATCTTCTTACACATTAGGAGTTCTCCGTAATGCTCTCGTAAATCATGCGATATTAGATAATATGTACTTAGCCAGAGTAGCAGACTGGCCAGATCTTTTCATGCTAATAAATATCCAATTTACATAGGAATTAACTTTGTGTCCTTTCACCTTTAACACAATTTCCTATGTACCCGTAAAAATAAACTTCCTCACAATAGTTCATTGAACAACTAGCTGGTATAAATGTTTAATGGCTATTAAAACCGCCAGAGGGAGCTTACTGCGCGTTTGCTCAGCTCTCACACAGGGTGCTCAAGTTGGAATCGCCAATGTTTATACAGGACCGCATTAAAAAGGAGAACGGAACGTGCTTTAAGTTCAGCGATTAAAAGTACTCCTTTACGAGTATCAACGGAGAAGAACATCTGCTACAATTAAAGGGGATACATGTTTATTATTGAGGCACTAGTCCATAGATAATATCCTACGTTTTAAGACTCCAGTAATTATTATAT
>DWJK01004396.1:0-12057 GCA_018248815.1 Croniades pieria auraria
ATACACATATAGTAATTGTAAGTATATGGAAGTACACAAGAGGAAATTTTTCGCATACGAATTTAACTTATCCTTTTTTTATTGTCTACTTATGTAACTATAAGGTTCCAGATATTAGTAACTGACATATTTTCTACTCCGAGTTACAGCTCTTATCTATCCTCATGTGGTTCATAGTAAGGCGCTGGTATCTGGCAGTACAAAGTATCCTGAAAAAATTACTTGTATTAAAAATACGTACTTACCTAGCGTCACATTACAATCTTGCGGACATACGGGGTTAATGTCGGACACAGCCAAGTCCCTTTCGGGAAAATATGGATTGAAACGATAGAAAATATTTTCAATTATGTTTTCTTCCATCAATTCTATACCTGCAATTATACTGGATATAATTTCACAGTACTACTTCTCGCCACAATGTTAATAAAAACATTACATATGAATAATTTTACTCTCGATTGTAAAATACGTTGGGTTTTTAAAGTTAGAACAATATTTTAAATATGTTATATTATTTTTATGTGCATACTAAGTAATAGCTATTTTTACTATTTTAATTCCGCCTTTGAATTTAGATCAGTATTTGAGATTAGTAAGACTTTAGCATAAATAAATTATTGTAAACGATTTCGCAATGTACGTACTATAATTCTTCCAAGGAATTACATTTTTTTGAACTAAAATGAACCACAATGAATTCCGTGATTTACGATAATGTAGTAAAAAGTAAATAACCGCTGAGCGCATCGTGCCAGTGAAGGATAAATTCAAGGTCTACAAAGACTTTTGTTACAAAGATATAAATATAAATACGAGTAGAGTGACACCAATGTCATGAACAACACATAGGTTAGCGCTTTTACACAAAACAAATTGGATATGAAATATTATTACACCATCGGATAGATTATCTAAAAATATGACTTGGTTTCTAAAGGGAAATGTGTCTTTTCCCAGTGGACTAATCAATCCTTTGTTAATTTAGGGTTGTAGTTTTCGAAGGGGTCGTAATCTTTTGTAAATTATTGATAAAGATTTCACAACATGTTTGTGTTGTGTAAATTTTCTCGGGTAAAAGCATTCTTAGCGATGCGAATAAAAATGAATACATACACGTAACGTACGTGAATTTTTCTACGTGACGTGATATTTTATTTTTGACTCGATCGCTTTATCAAATGCTCGCGGCCGCCTACAGGTTAGGAAAACATAAAAATTGAGTTTTAATTCCTTTACACGACACGATTTCATTATTTCACGTTGAATCTCTTAGCAAATATCCGAAACAAAATTGAATATTCATTGTATGGATAGGATGGGTAAGTTTATCCAGCAATAAGATATATAGTACCCCTAATGTTCCAACCTAGTATATATGAACGAAAATATCGTTTTTAAGTATTCATTTCAATGAGGAACGTAGTTAAGTACAGAGGAAGGCAGAAACAGTAGACAAATAAATGATAGCAATTCTATTTTTCTTTCTACGAATAATAGTTCTCGACGCGGTTGGAAGCATAACTTCCACTGCTTGGATTACCTGCACGAAAGTAATTTTCATCGTGGTAGCAGTTCGCCTAGAACTATCTACAATGAACACAAATTTGAGAATAGTGTGTATTACACAAACAAAATATTCAATATCCGCATCAAGTTATTGCCATTATTTATTAAGGCTTTGTTAGTGTTCTTTGAACATTTGTAATATTTAAGTTTAATTTACATGATTAAAACCATGATTACGTTTAATTATTTATTAAACGTTATCACAGCGGCTACGTATTCGCAAATTGCAGTTAAACTGCGTAATCCAGGCCTTCAGCTGTTTGAGAGAACAATTGAGAGCAGTAGGCAAGTGGTAAATTACAGTTAACATAATTTAACATAGAACGTGTGAAATATTATTTGATTTTAGTATTGTTATACGGTCCAGCATCATTACTGTTACTAAATATATGAATATATTTGTTTGCCATTTTGACGGCGCGTGGGAAAATGCGTTTGTAACGAAGTGTTGCTTCTTATTGCTAAGAAAAGGCAACATATGTATGTTTGTTTACGTATTGATGGTGTCATTACTGTATACGTTTTTTGTTACCAATTAAATTATTTACAATTGTCTGCAGAATTACAAGCCAGCAGTAGCGCTATCTTCAGGAAAGTGAGAAAACGGTGCGATGAGGTTACAGCTAGCATCCTTGCGATGCTCTGGTTAAGGACCGGCGCAGCCATCAAGATGTAGTGTCGCTGGGCGGCGTCCTGACCTCGCAACCAGTCCGGTGTCCTCAGCAGCCTCAGCACGGACTCGGAAACTATATCGAAGTGTTCATCTTCTTCTAAGAGCATGAGCAGATAGGCTGTAAGAATACAATATTACTGAAATTAGTATCTACACAAACTGCTCTTATATACCTATGTAGTCTTGAAAATAAAATTTAACGATTCGCTTCAGTTCTTCCGCATCGCTTATTATAAAGAGGCCCTATAAACCATGGCAAGGGTAAAAGTGTCCATCACCCTGTCTGATGGGCCATGATGTTAATGGAAATGAGAATAAGGAATAGCAATGTGTTGAATATAAAAAATAAGTCCTTGGACAATGAGTGATGTACGTACTTAATAATTTGGACACCGATTTAATAATTTGATTAAGTTGAAATTACGAATTCGCTTAAGACTCCTCCATAAAAGACATTTAGTTACAGGCTTTATACCCTATAACTTTAATCGCACATTAATTATCTAAATGCAAATCGAACAACATTTCGTACGTCTCGCGTTTCCTCGAGCAAATTGTAAATCAAAACCCTAATATCTCCTAATATCTATAACTGATACTTGCAGGCCATACTTCTAACGCCTTGTGATACTAACTGTACCTTGCATTTACATCTTGGAGTATTGTCTACTTGTAAAGAAATCCTAGAGTTTTTAACAAATTAACGATCTCAATAATTACGACTGTTAGCAAGTGAACCTATTTAAGAAAAGCTTAACACTTTCCATATAAATAAATTTTATTACATCATCCATGATTTTTTGTCCGACAACTGTCGCAAGCAATACATAAAGTAAATATTATACTTTTTGACCTTAGAATGTTTGAACTGATAAGCCGTTATGTGAGCAAGTTACAATTAATCATAAATATTTATTTAATCTTATGCACTACATTAATTTTATTATTGCATGCCTATTACTGGTAGGATTATGAAGTATTATTTTATTTCAGCAACGTTTTTTTGTACCTATATTCCACAATAAATAAGTTTAACATTGCCTTCGAACATAAACAATATTACGTATATTTATAAGGCATTTTAAGAGTATAAAAATACATTGCACATGTTCCAAATGTGATTTTTCTAATTTGAATCGGATAAAAATTAAATACTCTGTGGATAAAAATTAAATACTCGCACTGGTAGTACTAAGACTACGAGCGTCCCTTACTTAACTTGTAGCTTCTTATGATTATGATATACTACAATTGCTATTCAATCAATTTGTTATTTCTACGAAGGAGCATGAATTTGTACATAGTCTTCGACCATATCGTCGACTTCATCTTATTTTACCAGTAATGTTTTACGATCACGATGCAGTACGATATATACAATACAATATGATTGTTAGATTTATTTAAATGCACATGCGAATAATTTTGCAAATCGCTGAGTCAATTTTTCGCTGTTGCGATCTTAAGTATCATAATGCGCTTTTGACACTGCATAAATAATATCATCGTAAATAAAATCTACGAGCAGTTGAACAAGCAGTTCAATAAGAAATCCATCGATTGATCGCTCGTGACGATTCTTCCGAAGGTTCGCCGTACTTCCAGAGCACGGAGTGAAATCGCGGCCATAACGACATTAATGAACATCAGGAGATATATGGTGTTATTTATATAACTGTGTATTGGTAGCCGGACCGATCGAGGGGTAACTGGCCATGCGTGGCGGTGTACAGTACCGACATGCACATGCTCGTGACTATCAGCCCGCTTCTTACAACCATACAAATACAATCACATCATGAGATTAGAGGTTGCGAATAAAAGTTTCGTAACCGTGCCGATATACTCGTAAGACATATGTACGTACATAATAACACTAGGTTTCATGCATCTGGACCGAAGAGGTCAAATGCTATGTAGTTAACGGGGAATCAGAAGTCTCCGAAACCGGCGTGCGGGTTGCATGTATCATGAATAATGAGTTATCAATACGAAAGAAGCACTTCAAGTCTGTAACGTTAAAGTCCATGCCATGAGGTACATGGCGTGATGGTACAACAATAATTCATACACGTCGGTATATTTTGACATATACTTCTCTAAATACCACTACTTAGTTTTGACAGTATTCTATTATTATTTTCTTAACATTATTGACGGACATAAGAGAAGTACCCATTTTACTTGAACGAATGTGTTTAAGTTGTCAAATGCGATGTAATACAGAATAAAGCAGAAGGTGTGATGATATTATATTTCCTATTGATAAATTACTAAACGAGCTCAGTAAAATTTTCTAAGTTAGAAGTTAATTAATCATCTCCTTCATAACGTAGATCATTAAATAACTTTTCATTTTTAGTTAATACGGCTACGATAAATATACAGATCGCGACAAAAAGGGCATTTACTTCCAATAATTAAAGTAAATAAAAATTTCAGCTTTATATTCTAGTTCTTGTTTGGTTTGGCTAGAAAAATTTTGGAACGGCCGCATTAGGGGAATTCCCCTTTAATTCAAATATATTCACATAGCGATCGTTTCACGTGGTGTGTTTTGCGCATTAAATACGCACATTAGCGTACGCACGCAATAAGCAGTAACGCGACAATACTGATACATAATGGAAAGTGACAACTCTTAAAATCGGAAAGTGGAACATGCGTTTATTTTGTCGCATGCAAATACAACGCGCGTGCAGCAAGCGGCTCTGGCGACACCGAAAGACGAGTAAATCACCTCCCCCCTCGTCCCCCAAGCGATGACATTATCCCCTATGACTGTTGACATTGTGTGCGAGTGTCCATCTCGGAGCAATAACAGCATAGAGTCATAGAGTTACTGTTTGCTCCACATTCCACCTCTTGAATTTATTTGTTAGCACAAACTATGAAATTTCGGTTACGAAACAATATGTTATTATCTGTCTCTTTGTCTCACAACACTAAACACAAGGAATACCTTGGATTTGATTTTCGTAAACTTTTCGAGTTTTAAATTGCATGAATGTGATCGTGCGTTTTGATACATTTTCCAAATAAAACATACTCAAAAATTTATGACTTACAAAACTTATTTAACTAAGCGCTAAACGTTTCTCTAAATTCACCCCTTACGGTATGAGACACGCGGTTAAAACATGTAAAACGACAGTAGCTTAAGCATTACGTCTCGGTTTTGTTGACAAATGACAATTATCCGTACGATATCAATGTAAACATCATGTAATTTGTAACTATTGACGTATATCTGTCAAAAATTCGGACACGAAAAGGAATGAAAAGTACACGAGTAAACTTGCACTACTAGTAAATAAATTAATTTACTCGATACTAAAAATAAGAAAGGAGTAAAATCAGAAAAATGTGAAGGCTTCGCAACACGACCTTTCACGGCCCAATAAGTTTTTAGTAACAGTAACAATGTGTAATGCACACAGATGAAATTTTAAATCAGATATTTAATTTTGTAAGGTTTTCCTTACCACTGTCAACAAGGTATATGTTCGTATAGCTACTTAAGTCACTCATTCAAAGTTAAATTCGACTTTTGTTAATCAATTCATGGTATCTTATAAAAGTTTTGTCGCAAAAATACCTTTTCAGTAAAACAAAGCAGCGAATGGGCAGATAAGGGAACAGTGACTACTAAGTGATTGGGTCGCTGGAACTAGTCACCGTTTCAGTTTTTAAAACCTAAATCATCAATGTAATCTTTAAGGGTACCAGTGTTAAAAACCTTGAAAAGGGTTTTAATTAGATTTTTATGACAGAAGTATGTAACATAAAAAACACTTACCCAAAAATTCAATATAGTTTCGTAATTGATCAAAATATGTTATTGCATCAGAGGCCGCTGTCAATAAAATAGGTTTCTTCATACTTTGTAACAGAAGCACGAGACAGTCACGCAAAGCTGGTTTCTTTCTTAGTGATTCCACCAGGAATTCTACCACAGTACACAAACTGTCCAATATGTCAATTCTCTAATAAGCAATTAAAAAAATTATTCATATTGGCAATAGGTCGAAGAATATCTTAGATATTGTAACATTATATAATACTTAACAATCTAACTGCACTGTTTACATAAATAGGTATTATTTGTTCATAATGTGTAATACATTCTCTTAATAACAAATATAAGTGAATTTATTAATATTTTTCTTTTTGCAACCATTTAAATTTCTTCGTAATCCTTTTCCGTTTATATTAAATTTATAAAGAAAAACATTCCAGTGCTGAACGCGTATCGTGGTAAACGGAACAGGTCGTAAGCTTGTTATGTTATTGTAAATTGGCACTTAAATACATATGTATGTTTTAACGATAATTAATTTCAGTTCAATAGAAAAAAAATTCTTTTACTAGAAGTGTATTAGGAAAACTATATTATGAAAGGATACGTATCCTCTTTCCGCAATTTTGGCTAGGTTTCGGATATGTGTATGCAGTCGGTCAATCTGCTGGCTTCCGACCGGATCTGTGACAAGGAATGCCAAAGTCTTGGTCAACTCCCATCCGTACACTGAATTTACACAATTTTCCGTCCATTTTTGCTCTATAACAAAACAATTGCAAAAATTACATAGATATCTTAAGCCTCTTCCGAACATGAAAAACCGCCATTAACATATAGCAGCAATTCGTTCCAACAAAGTTAAACAATTAAAGGGAGTATAACTTGAACATTATCAAGATCCCATATTTAGTCCATTGTTTCTGTCGTGAATCAGATTAGGTCAACATTTTGTGTTTCGGTTTGAAGGGCGGTCTTGCCGATTAACATGTACATATATAAGTATTAGAGGCAACCAAGCAAATGGTACTAAAAACTGCTCCTACACTATCACCAATTTCATACTTTTATAAACAACTTGCACTGGACTAAATCGCACTAATCGTCGTATTCCTATAGTTCTGTTTGAGGTCGGTGGGAGATAAATCACAAAAGAAATCTTTAATGGTATACAATAACGCTTTACTACTACATAGCCACAGTAAACTTAGCCTAAACTATAAATCAATAAAGATTTCTATTTGACATATCTATGTATGTATTTATATCGAATTGAGTTCAGAACCAATTTTCTTACCCAACGCATTTGGCTGTAATACCGAGTTGAGTTAGATTATGGCATACTTTGGTAGATAATTCCGACGAAACACGCTCAACGATCTACGTAAATTAATATAATTACAATAAATAAACTAGCGTTCATCGTTTTCTTGAATAATAAGAACACTACGAGTAACATTATTACGATTTCATAATAACAATAAATTGCTCTACGTACATACAATAGTTTCATGGACTCTAAATCGATCGAAACTATTACGAACGATGAACAATGGTATGGTTTGTAGGTCAAGATAGTGGCACACGAGAAGGAGAAATCATATTAAAAATATGACGATAGGTTTAAAGGGTATGTGGGTGATGGAAAGTTTTATTTTCAACAGCGATAGAGGGACGACTACTGTATCAGTGAACCTACTGTACAAGCACTTTCTTTTATTACATGTCCTTAAGCAGACGTGATTAATAAGGCATGAAAGTATTCTGATAAAGTGAAACTTTAAAGCGTATTGTCATATATCTGGACAAAGTCATCAACAGTTCCGCTAACGATCAGCGAAAGAAATTTTAGGATATTTATAATTTTTTCTCATTTTTTTATCTAAATTTTCACAATCATTTTTATTTACAGTTATCAAAGTAACCGTTAGTAAGTTCTATACGTATGTAAATAACATTTTCATTTCAATGAAGCCTTAAGGAAATGTAAGTATAAATATTAATGAATAAGCATCAGCTCTCTTGAGAACAATAACAGACCATGAATTATTATTGTTCGCGTTTATTTATAGAACGACATATAGAGTAAATAGTTGTGTGATTAGAAACAAATTATTTCTTCAATTCCAGGATTTTATATTGACCTACTTATGTAAAATGTATGAATAATTTTATTTTATTCATTATGTAAGAACCAAATAAAACATTTACTTTGCGATTAAAGCTATACCCTGGGTAGTTTGCTATTGTAACAATTACACCATATAAGTGCAATATACCAATAATTTATATTACATTTGACACTCCGTGCTCTCTGCCCACCCTGTAAGGGTCTTGGCGTGAAGATATGTATGTATGTATTTATCATAAGATACATTCTCCACCATAACTCTCTTCTATCTGAGCTTTACATTTAAAATGGGTTCCCATTTTCAGAACTGATTTAATTTAAAAATGTTTTCTGCAAAAATCATTAAACCAACATAAACCGTTTATCTGACTATTGCTTTGAAAACAGGACTAGAATCCAGAATCAATCTCACTAAGAATAAATATTTCTCATATAAGTTATATTAAGTTTTAGTAGTTAGGTATAATCTGAATATCATAGTTCCAGTACATACCAATCGGCTTAGGATCCAATTCCTTGAGGTTTCTTTTTAATTTCCCTTTTTCTGTGTACTGTTTACCTTTTGGACCGTGGACACAACGAAAAGTGTCCGATGAACCAGAAATGGATTCCGATACACCGAAGTACTGTTTTCTGGATATTCTCTCGAAGTCAGCCTCATATTTAGATTTTCTTAAGAACTGTGTATGTGAACTGCTTTTGAAACTTTCACAATCAACTACGCTCCATATCGTATTTTTGGATTTAGGTTTCTTGCTAACCTTAGATTTTGGGGATTCTTTTACAATCCTTTGTTCATCCATACCGCTATTTCTAATCTGATCCTTTTTTTGTAATACGTAAGTCAAATTTTGACATATAATTGACAGGATTTTCAGGCGTAACATATATATTATTTAAAAAGTAGGTCAATTACTTACAGTAATAGTTATAGTAAAACAAAAATTATTGACTACAAAAGAAATTCATAAAATTGTTACAATTATGTAAGGAACTGCTAAAAATTGGTGACATCTCTTGGTAGGCGAAGCAAATCGGTCAGGTCCCCTGCGTCGGAGCAGTTAGCTGCGCCGCCCGGCACGAGGGACCACCGGGGAGACGAGACGCTCACTCAGTGACTAGTCAGTTGCAACTCCGCTCTGGCGCTTTGTGGACGTATATGACGTTCGTTCGTGTTCGCACAGTCGCGTACCATACGTTAATTCATTAGTTTTCCCCCCGAGAAAACCAAGTGATATATACCTAGTTTACTACATCTACTGAACAGCTGTGAGTGGATTTGTCGAATGTGTTTATTTACAGACTATCTGTAGCGCCGCACGCAGTTTCGGTGAGTGTTTATTTATATTTATTTTTATTGCATCGAAATGGTACGTGAACATTTTGTTTTGTTGACATGAGTTGAATTCCATAATCATAGAATTTCGTCACGTTGAAAGTTAATTCTTTTTCAATATAAAAATAATGTACTGGAGGTAATAACACAGTATTTTTTCTAATATGGAGACGTATTGAGGATAATAAATTAAATGCTAATATATGCATTTACAGTTATTGTTATATTATGTGCGCTTTCCTTGTCTTATGTAGTTATGTAGTCATAACATCTTTGTTTGCAATATATTGTACATATTTGTGTACATTTTTAAGTTAATATATAATCAAAGTGAACAATTCAAAGTAAGTCCAGAATGGATAACGGTTACATTTTACTTTAAAATTAATACGATAATCAGGAGCCGCTACAGACGCTAAGCGGGTCCCGGTTGACAAAATAATACGAGTATACGATAATTGCTTCACGTTGAATGACAGGTGTATGAATAGGGCGATGTGTGATGAGTGTGACGCAAGAATCGCTTCGCTCATTTCGCGTTGCCCAGTAAAATAAATTAACCAAGCATCAGGCCATTCTTCTTCATTTTACTAACATGGCATGTGATAACAATAATTAGTTCTTTCCGTGCTATTATTAACATACTGTCGTAAATGACCATAACGTCATATTATCCTAAATGACGGTAGCAGAATTTTAAGTGCCGATCAACTTTTTAAATCATTCATTAATTTATGATTTGCTTCCTGCATTGTGTTTGAATATTGTTATAAGTTTTTACTAGACCATTATAAGTAATGCCATTTATTTCCATTCGTATTTTTTGTTACATATCTTTACAGTGTTAACTAAACAGTTTTATCGTGGCTCAAAGGTCAAACAAAGTTTTTCCCTATTTTATTTTTGCAATAATGTACAGCGAAAATCACATCAATGCTATATTGATATAAAGTGAACATTTAATACAAGAAATCCTAAAGATGTTGAAGATTAAATATGTACCTATATGTAACACGTTTCATATGGAATAATCTTATTGTTGAAGAATATTCTGCGTGTCGTACGTTGTGTTAAAATTGCCCTAATTCTGAAGAAGTGTATCATTATTTTTATTGTCGCTTACAGTATTGTTATTAGGTATCAGCTAAATGTTAGTGATCCGCGGTCCCGCGCGAGCCGAGCGCCGAGAGCTGCTTGCGTGCCGGCACCTGTCCGGTAATAGCATCAATTGTCTAACACTTTATTACGGCCACGGTTTCGCAAATCTAACTGTTTTCATTTACATAATGCGTCTCGTAATATCACTACCCTATATAGAAGGTTAATAGCAATAAATACAGTTTAATTTAATTAAAAATGGTTTTTAACGTTTAAAAACTAATTAAGAGAAGTTAATTTAACTTATATTATATTATCTCACGATGTGTTATATATACCGTACCCGAAAAATAGTGTATATTAGTGACGTTGAAGAGAATACAAAAATTGTTCGGGTTTTAGTAGTTTGACCTGTTACTTGACGGTTGACTAAAGTAAATAATCTATATCATTAGCTATCTAAAGAAGCCACTGTCATTTCGCATCATTTACTTCTTGTTTCCTGTAAGATCATCATCAGCCTGCATCAGTCCACTGCTAGACATGACCTTCCCCTATGAACCACACTCCTAATACGCAATGCTACCAAACAGTAATATGGTAGTGATATTTTTTAGTTTAGGATATTGGTCTTTTTATTAGACGAAATGAATAAAAGATATTCAGAATTATCAGATCGTTCATAAATAAAATTTAAGGTTATAGAAGTTTCGTAATTCATTCAAAATCCGTAAGATAAAAAGTGACATTAAAATGTTAAGAATAAAGATATTGTGTTTTATATATAATCATTATACAAATATTGTGTATATTATAGACTGATTGTTGCTAGCGACGATTTTCAATAACAAAGTATTTCGAATCCATACCATCGATCCAGTTAATTTTAAAAATAGTTCTTCAACAAAGTGTGTGCTCATTTTAAATTATCGTTCCCATTAGGCTAAGCGAAATGGGTGAAGGCGCAACAAAATAAGTTTATCATTTAAATAATATCGCTGTAAATTGATTTTTAATGACTGAACTTATTATCACACATTATTGCTCAGCAGCGTTGTGCTCACTTCTATTAAATTTCTATTTTCTACAATATAATATGGATTTCGAAATGAAAACGTTGAAACCTACTTACCTACATGCGTAGAATTTATTAATGGAAAATTATTTGTCGCCAAAATACACCCTAAGACGTAATTTGTATTAGGTTACATTGCTTGTTGTTTATTGAAAAATGTATGTAGAAATACTATCGCACACATTAAGATAGTCTTTTACGTATATACCTTTTTGAAAGTTTCTTAACTCCCATACTCACCTTTATTCGTATAGTTATATCAGATATTATTATTTTATTATATAGGTACCATGATATTTAGTAGTATGTGACTTAGGTACTGAGGTTTGGATGGGTTACTGAGACTAGATCGAGCGAGTCTGTTCTATTCAGTCTC
>DWJK01004397.1:0-12057 GCA_018248815.1 Croniades pieria auraria
AATAGGCTCACCACCTATTCCATAGGACTTAAACGTAACTGGTAAAACGTGGGAATGTACTACACTCTTCTGCCTACCCCTTCGGGAATTACAGGCGTGATGTTACGTTTTTTTTAAGTTCATGATTCAGTTTAAAAAAGACTCGTTTTCAGTCTTTTAGCGACATTTTCTCGAGAATTGTCCTACAGTACGCATAGTATGATACACTCATGTCTTTAAATGCAATTACGCCTCGAACAAAAACAACTCAACCGTTATAAAACTCTTTATGAAAGATAACTTCTGTACAAAATTAAACAAAAGGCTGTGGAAGGCGAAACCGGAGCTATTTACGATATACGCGAACCCCTAAAGTTGCGTTCAGAAATAAAATAACAGGTTTGTTTGCAGACAAAGGTGACATGAAGGCGTAACTAAAGTCGAAATCGATGCAATTCACAATGACAGTTGATTAATTCAATTTTAAACCTTAACTCACAGTAATAAGAACCATGTAAAGTGATTCAGTGAGTTGATAAAGTAACCCGCACGTTATGGTCGATTACATTGTTCAAGTCAATAATTGTACATAATGGCAGGTAACAGTAAAGAAATTTGTTTGGTAAAACGGAGAATGTTACGACTTTAGTTTGGGTGAAAACAATTTGCGCACTTCCTGACTTTTGTTACAATATAACCATTAACGCACATTTTTCAATCAAAGAATCCGACAGCAGTCATTAGTGACGGGTGCAGCTTTTACGCTTCTGCATCTGCCTCGAATAGAAATTAGTATGATTTCTTAATATGATGTCTATAGACATACGTATGTCATTTTTATATGTCCCTTTATGCAGGTTTGTTATGGTTAAATTATCCACCGTCTAAATACACGTATACTTTTTCGTGGTAGTACGTATGTAAATTAGAGAAGAGTCAAGTCAGTAAATACATACATACAGTTCACACTCCCAGCAGTCACCCATTTAAAATGAATCCAAACTTAAAACAAAATAATCAAGAAAAGAACAAACAAACAAATCTGAAACGAGCCTAAGATTTTTTTTTTCTCATTATCGTAATGTCCATAAAGTATACTAAGTTCTTTATAGTGTTTTTTAATTTGAAACTTTGCATAGTCTTATCACGGCTTCTCATCCCATTATGTCTTTATCTTTTGTAAAGCCGATTGTCTCATATATAACGCAGTTTTTTGCCTTTTAGTCGGCGTCAAAAGTCTCCTTAACACCCAAGTTACAAATTCATTAGAACCTGGACCCCCAACAGTTTCGGTAAATACCAAGATGTATAAAGTGGCAATCAAACATTTAACTATATTGGATTCAGTGGAAGTAACTCAATCGCGCCGCCTCTCGCCCGCTGATACTTTGTGATACAAGAAATGCTTTGATAAAACTAGTCTACCATCAAGCTATTATCGGCTTTATTTCATGTCCTTTACGTTTCATTTTTGTCAAAATGAGTAAACTCTACATACTATCTTTGATGGCAGAATAAAATCAACTTTATCACAATTTCATAAGGCTCGAAATTGGTAAATTTTTTGTCTGAAAACAAGGTGTCAAGCTGTAACACATAGTTTACTAGAACTATCGGCATCGAATACTCTAATAGGTTTACAGAAAAATAGATCTTGTATCCATGACATTAAGAATAAAAATGCCTGGCATACAAAAAAAATATTGGTAATGAGGCATTTTATGAACGAAAAATTAATCAGACATCGACTAGTAAATAGATGGCGGGTATAGTCGCGAAATAACAACAATTTACCATCCAGTATGATTTTTACTTCATCAATGGTTGCCATTAACCACGAACATAAAAAAGTTAAGCTAAATTTAATGGAAGATACTTTAAGCAGTCCAATTAGTCAAAAAATCGTTTTTCGCGATGGCCCGACTAGTTTCGTACCTGTACGAGGTCCTTCCTCGTGAGCTCCCGCCGCTCGCAGCGAGGTCGCGACGGAGACTGACTTCTATTGTGCCTTATTTATTAGTGATTCAATAATTGATTGTCTAACGACTAAACTATAATTAGATGCAACGTAGAGACAAGAAAAAAATTTGAATATTTAACGATCTTTACTATATTTGATCATTCAAATATCAAGACGTTATGGAATATTATTTACTGCTCACTCTTTTAAGAAATGAAGTTATACCCACTTCTGAATATTTTTTCTATCGCTACCTACGTGTCTTAATATTTCATATGCGGCTATAAAGAGAACTCGAATGTAATTAAAGTTAACTACTTTGTATAGGAAGCGAAAATAAGATAGGAATTATTTAATAAAAGCAGAATTTTTTCGTTGTACACATATCAATTATGTCAGCATTTTATATTAACATTTTTTATCATATGTACGTATTTGCTTATGTCATGTATATTATGTAAGCGAGTTCTGGAGTGGACACCGCGGCTCGGCAAACGTAGTGTAGGACGCCCTCGGGCCGGGGGGGATGACGATCTGCCTGGGGGGAGGCCTATGTCCAGCAGCGGACTGAGATAGGCTGATGATGATGATGATGATATTTATCATCATCATCATCATCATGTGTGCATATACATAGACGAATTTGATTATTGCAATTAAGTATGAACTTACCACTGGTTCTCTCCATCACCTAGGACTAGGATAGAATGCCATTAGCCAAGTACCTACACCCTTATACCTCTTTATTTCAACAGTTATACAAGAAGAAATAAGCAAATAAAAAAAATATATTTTTCAGTCAATTTAGTAATATGAATTCCAAAATACTTTTTTTCGCTTATTTTTTATATGAATTTAAAACTGTTGGAATTTTATGTGTTTATTCTTGGGTCAGCATGACCGTAGCCTACATTATTTGTTGCCGGAACCAATATGTTTTTTATAGGAATATGTGGACAGGTCTCGGTGTTTGCACACCCATTGGACACATTCCTATCCTCATCGACGTAATGAGTCATAGAGAGACCGCCTTTAAAAAATGTACCGACCATAAATTCTACTTTCGCCCCACAAAGGTAGCGCGGGCGGGCTCAGGCAGTGTAGAGCTTGGAAAGCTCTGTAAATATATCACTGTTTTTGAGATTCTGTTTAGTTAAAATTTATCATGTATTAACGCTGGCCCCTTGAGCGATATTATTCAGTTATATCTATTAGACAAGACTGCATTGAAAAACTGATGAAAAATGGTAGTACTATATTCTTCTGCCTACGTCAACGGGAAAATATAGTCGTGATAGGAATCGAATGTCTGAGTTTTAAAGTCTACGATTATGCGCAGCTTGTCAACAATTGGTCAGCATGGTAGACTGTTGCTTAAACTTTTGTCTTAAAGAAGATCCGTGTTTAAATTTATAACCAGCAATGGATCAATGATGACATGACTTGGAATGATATGCTTTGGACTGATAACATTTAATATCTCATGTTTGTTACCTCGATACCCTTTTGGAATAGTTTTGCAGAGCGTATATAACGAGAATTGCTTTGTGCGTTTGTTTATCTGTGTTATATGAGTGTTCTAAAGTGATATAATTAAAAAAACGAAATTTGGTAACCTCAATTGGGCTTACTAATTGAAACCGGACTGAAAAATAGCAGTTATTACTGGTAAAGTGATGTGTTTGTCGGCGTTTTGCGCTGGATAATTGGATCAGTTAAATTACCTGTCGAATCATATGAAATTTTTAAGTACGTACCAAGGACCAATATAATATTTGGCTAGTCCGTTAGTCCATCTGCTGCTGGGCTGAGTTTGCAAATTTGGTTTCCCTCCCAGGATTAACATTTGTTTGACGAGCATAAGTATTTTTTTTGTCTCTAGATCTAAGGTTATTTAAAAGCATAGTGATGTTTAGGTTGCAATTTTGACCACCATGTCGACATGTCCATGTCGACAGCTTTCATCTCGTCGTGACCTCAACACGTAATCATCTCGAAGGTAATATCGTACCGGTCCGATGACACGGGCGTCAACCGTCGGTTCGTCCGTTATCAGAACAGGTCCGACAATTAAAATCAGCTGCTCGCCGCTCCCAATACTGGTTACCGGTCGAGTCTGCTCGTATATCAACTCTTTGTGACCATACAACAGATGTGCCAAACGTGAAAAAGTTCGTTTGCGTTTCGTCGCGTTTTTTGGCTTTCGTAATTTATTTTATATGTTTCTTCTTTCCGAAATCATAATTCTGAGATAGTAATCACCGGTACATCTTAGAGGTTTCCATAATGTTGTATAAGGCGTGCGTAGGCTGTTAACTCGCATTTGGCCAGCATGGGAGATGATAGACTTTCTCGTCTTCAGAGAAGATTCGTGAATATGTTAAAAAGGTTGTTGTCGGTAATGATGATGAGTAGAAGATATGTCAGTAGTACTTCTGTATTTTTGGACTTGTAAATCTATGTAGCTAGTTGCATGGTTTCGAGTATAATATTGGTCATCTTATAGTTTAACACTGCATGAGCTCAGTGAGTAGAGTCACCGTCGGGAACACATGTGGAGATACATAGAAAATAAATTAATTCGCATAATGTACACAGTTGTGATAAGTGAACCGGAGACGAATATTTTTTTAGATATTACATTTAAAGACGATTTGAAAAAAAGATTTGAAATATTTAACACAGAGGTAGAAGTGACTATCTCGTTCATAGTAGTTATAAGAAAAAACGAACTTTCTTCATATAATTCCGAAACAGGCATTTATATTCAGAGTTGAATCCATACATATACACATGTACAAACGAGTGTGTACATAATGGTTATGCTGGTTATCCTAATTATGGAATGATTTTATAATTGACTTCTAGGAAGCAGCAGTTTTATATTTCCACACTCTTATGTTCACTGATTAAAAGGAAATAAAAGTGTTATCTTTGCATTTATTTTGTTTGTATGTTTTCATTAAAACAATCACTTTGACATAGGTTTGACGTTTACTTGACCTAACGGTGAAGACAAAGTTCTTTGGGAGACACGCAACATACCTTAGTTCTCTATAATGTTCTCCAAGGTGTGAGAAATCTGTGAACCCGAATTTTGATTGCGTATACACACCCAATATAATTCATCGTATTTTCAACGGTGACCTGTGTCTAACAGCGGAACGGAAAAGGGATTGACTAAGGTGATATCGAATCCAAGGCGTCAACCATGTATCAATGATAAACTTATTAGAGAAATACCATCCCCGATCAATTTAAAACGTAACATCACGCCTGTAACCACCGAAGGGGTAGACAGAGAAGAGTAGTACACTCCCGTGGAATAGATGTTGAGCCTATTGCTATACACCGGGCATAGATCCAGACACCGAGTCACTACTAGACATTCTAAATTGGAAAAATCCAATAGTACCCGACCTGGATTTGAACCCGGGACCTCCCGATCGGTAGTCGCGTTTGCAACCACTCGACCAACGTGGCAGTAAATTTAAGTGTAGTTTTATAAGCACTAATCGTTTCAACAATAGTACATTGACAATTAATTCATGTGATTAATCAAACGAAATCAAACCATTTAAAAATATGAGACAAACATAACATCGAAGTCATCCAACATAATAATTCATCTATCCAATCATAAGCCTTTATGACGTTAATCACTTGCCATCGCTACAATTTGATAAACATCGATATCTTTATCAAGTGACTCTACAAAAAGATGTCGGTTATTTTGTTTGACAATAGAGACGTGACGGTTACGAATAGAGCGCGCTCAGGTATGTATGACGAACAGCGTCGCTATGAAAAAAATGTAGAGCTTACTCGTGACACTGACTCTACAATATGGGCTAATTTCGATGAATTTATTCACTGTTATTTATTAAGTGATTTATTATGTATTATTTTATTTTTTTATTTGACTCTCTGCATTTCGATATAAGCTTTCTGATGGCCTTAAGCCTTGTTATATAAGGTTTGATATAATATTGTGAAATAAACTAGATAATTGTAAGCCCAAACACTGTGCTGTATAGTCTTAATAGTCTGTATTGGCGCTATTATAAGAGCAAAATACTATTATACGTAGTTATAAAATTCTGTTATAATTACATAAATGCTATTATAAGAACAAAATGCTATAATAGGCACAAATTATTTTTATAGGCACAATTTACTTTTATAGGCACAAATTACTTTTATAGGCACAAATTGCTTTTACAGGCAAAAATTACTTTTATAGGCACAAATTACTTTTATAGGCAAAAATTACTTTTATAGTCACAAGTACTAATATACGCTCAAAATGCTATTATACCCTCAAAATGCTACTATATGCACATAATACCATTGTAGGCACAAAATGTAGAGGTTACGCTCGTATTTTTTTCTAATTTATATCACCGGTTTATCATAAGATTGAATCTAAAAACATCAACGTGGATATACATACAATTCATCTCAACCGTCGCCTCCCGCGACAAAATATCTGACTAACTGACATTTCTAATTGACGGAGGTCGGGCCAACGGTCCGGTGTAATATGGGAATAGTATTGAGTCCCGCGTCTTAAACGGGACCACCCTTGTTGTATAAATAGCATCTAATTGGGCCACAGATCAGAGATAAAATTCTCCAGCTAATGCGATTCGTGACATATGTTGACGTATGCCGCCCGTTTAATATTTGAAATTAGATTGAAATATAAAAGATAAGTAGTCATTGTCTTGTATTAAATACGTGAGACTTATGTTAGAAATAAATAATCATGAATTATATTATTTTTATAGTATTCGAAATACATATTATTTATTGTGCCCGGTGTATAGCAATAGGGCTATTCGATGGCACTTAAACGTAACTGGTGAAACGTGGGGGTGTGCTACATTCCGCTGCCTACCCATTCAGGGATTACAGGCGTAATGTTACGTTTATTTATAATATATTAATTAAAGAAACCTTTTTTTTTTCTTCAATTGGTCACATTAAAATTATAAAAGATTGTCCCCTATTTTTAAGGGTGAGAAATTCAAAGAAATTCAAGTGGAAAAGTATGTATAAAACTTCATTTATTTTAACTAACAAGATATTGTCCGTTGTAATTGTACATTGAGTTGTTTATAATACACATGTATTTAATGGATGCTAGTATTTGATCAGCAATACGATGGATCTAGCGAATCTATCCGACGGCTTTTTAAAAATAGAACTTCAGTCGATCTTTTCATCATTCCGCTTTAGGTTATAAATCATAAGGTACAAAATAAGAAAGTGTTTGAAAATCATGTAGATAAAAGATTTAAAAATGCCGGAAAGAATTACATTGATTACCAATATGCCTATAATTTTATTAAATTTATTTTGTCGGCTTTTGATTTTAGGAAATGCTAAAATGAGAATCAATCATAAATGTGAATCAATCAAGTTCAATTTTACACCTAAAATACAGTCATGCTCAGATAATGTACAAAATGATTTTACGACAAATTCTAGTCAATGATAGAACCAAAGAACAGTTACTTTAACTACATCAATATCGGTTAAGTAATTGCACAATGCACTCTCGAGGTTATTATCTTCAGGCGCAATGGCAAAGATAATCTGAACTATACGGACTAATGTGCGATTAAATCGTGTGTACACATTCACGAACGATCCCTTTCTTTACACATAACAATGCCATTCTCATGGCGATAGCTTTATGGTTTAAAAAAGGCGTACGCAGGCAAACTCTAATATTTACAGTTACGTAACACAGCAGAGCAGTGCATTGGCCTTTGCGATTCATTAATTACCCGCGTAAATGATTGCAGTAGGCACGGCTAATTGCATTATTGTAACTGGCAACATTACTGCATATTAATGAAGGAAAAAGGGAAGTGATCATTTTACGATTGACAGAAGGTTCTTAAAATAATAGTGGAAATAAAGGTACACATAAATCGTTAGAGTTAGACCTGTTCTTATGATCCCTTAACGTGTCTACCGTTATTTTAGAAAATGATTCTCGTACATCTTATTCATATTACTAATAAATGACACCAAAAGCACTCATTAGTTCTACGAAGATTAATAGTACTGGGAACATATGATTATCGACAAAATTATTGTTAGGTCCTATAAAGCCCGTCACCACATCTGTCCTATTGTGGTTCTGCAGCTGGCATTCAGCCAGCTTTAAATGTGACAATAACAATATTTAGAATTTCGAAGGGATGGGGGTTACATGTCGAAATATATGAGACTATTACAGTAGTTCGTGAAACGGAATTTGGTAATTATATCATCTAATGGGGTAACTAGCGAAGAACAGACGATAGATTAATGTTGTCAAATTGGGTGCTCAAGTACCAATACTTTGTCTTGGAATTCAAAATACTTATTGTTAGTGCTTTATGATGTTCTAGTAAAAAAAATATAACAATTTATTCTTCGCCAATAAAATAAAAATTACAACAACATAAAGTAAAGTTCAATTATGTTATATTCTCCTTATAATAAGGCTTGATATAGAGTTTCAAATAATGAAATATAATAAATAAATACATGAATGCATAACCATAATCATAAACTAAATTAAAAATTAATTAAAGTACCATAGAGTTTTTTTAATATGTCAACACCAAATGTCATTGTTTAAAAAGGTTAAAAAAGCAAGTCATCGCAACAGCGTGTCTCTGGTTGTAGAGGAGCGCGACTCCGATTAGCCTGTCAAATGAATTAGTGGAGTAATGTAATAACCGTATTGTCACATATAATTAGAGTAGTTAGGGGCCTAATGGAGGTTCGTAATAGGAATTACTTAGATAGCCTGTTACCGCCATGTTTTGTTGGGGTATTTTTATATGAAAAACATAATTAAAACGCGTTCAAGACATTATTAGATAACTTCATGGTTTCCTTGCGTATTTATTCAGTTCTTGAATAAATGTAGCTAATATTGGATTCTACCTTAAATATTTAATAAAAAAATAAATTAGTAAGAGGTACTTCTGAAATATATTTCAATATAATGAATGGTGCAGACCTCACAAAATTGTTTTCGAAATATTTGTCGGTTTAAAAGTCATGAAACGAATTTAACCATAATTTTTCTTTCCATTTTAAGATGCAGGATATTTTTAATGGGGAAAAGTCTTAATTCCCCGATATATATCTATAATTCCAAAATATATTTATTATCAATGACATCTAGGTACTAATTATATCACGTGTTATTAAAAAAATCAAAGCGACTATTATTTGACGCAATTTACCATGTTAAATGTAATTCTAAAGTTACAAAACTTTCTAAAAAAATATGTACAAAAGAAGGGTTGCCCACGATATTGCATTGGAATAGACAGAAATGTAAACAAAATACATAGTGTTAACAGAACAAAAAAATAATTATGAAACGTCTTAAGCCGATTCCAGATAACAAAGAAGCGATATAAATAACTTGAAAGCACTTCGATATAATTTTAACTAATCATTACAAGAATCAAGAGATTATTACAACCTCTTTAACATGCAATCTCGTCTTGATTTATTATCTTGTGAAAGAAGTAGCGACATTGCGAATATTGGGGCAAAATGTAAGTACTGAATCGAAAGGGGGAAGTCAAATATAAGGGTCCGTGTAATTGACATTTAATGTAACTTTTTTTGAGGTTTTTTTTTTAGGAAATTCACCAACGACCAACCATTTGAGAAAGTGAACATCACTCGCATGTCACTCATCTCCGAATAATAAAGGTATAACCATTAATAGCAAAGGCAGACAAGAAAAAAAGAATAAAACAGAAATAAAATAAAAGGACACTAAAAGAACCGGAACTCTTTTTTGACGTACGTCTGCTATTATTAATATGATCTATTTTCTGTGTTTTAATTTGTTTTTGTGATAATTTATATCGTTTAATATAGGGGATAACTTCAAAGGTTATTTACTTAAATATTAAGATGTTCATGTGTCTGAAGTTCATTCACTGTTTTTACGCCTTACTTAGTGGTTAAAACAATAAAAGATTAAAATTCGTTCGCACTGGTGGAACGTGGTGGATTATGATTCAGCTCCTCGACCCCTTTATCATCGTGAAAGACACTAATTCTTAGAAGAGCTAGACACATACCTTAAAGACACCATTTAATATGCTTTTCAACCAAGCTTTCTAGGTTTAATTCCAGACCTTGTCCCTGTTAGGAATCCATAAAAAAATTCGCTTAAACGTGAAAGGCGAATGGAAACTACTTTTATTTAACTTTAGACACCAGATTGTGTATTTTTATGTATAACTACATGTCACTGGCAGATAGGACTAATCATCGTATATTATTATGTCGTTATAATAAAAGAAAGAATTAAAACTAAAAGCGGAACATTGCGTCACGAGCGATCTCGATTTGAAAAACGTAACAAAGAAAGGGCAGAGAACTTTTAAATCATGGAATAGTGAGGTGACATTGATGGCAGACGGGAAAATAATCATTAGACTTACTGGTAGCAAGTAAGCGATAAGCGATCCTTAGTTCATCCTTTATTCACTCAGTCATTCATTATTCTTCGTTCGGTTATCCATTGCTTAGTTCATTCATTGTTTCATTCGTTTTTTTATTTTCTCTTTCTTGACAGTTTTGTTTGCTAGTATTAGCGTAGTTATACCACCTTATGCACAAAGACACCTCGGGGCAGGACTATCTAGTAGTGGACGAGACAAGCCGTGATGTGTAACTAGTGAAATAAATCTTGCATTCGCTTCGTCGCATCTATTTTCTCGCCGTCGATACAATGAGATCCTCAGTCGAATGACACATTTATTAGAACTGTCACTTATACGTGACAGCCCATAAGTTTGTAACTTTAATTTGTGATAAGCTAAATGTGTGTTTGGACGCGCTACTGAATATTTACCTTTCACATTTCGATCAGACAATATAACTACGTGTCCGCTCTTGTTACGAAACAAAGGAAACGGTGCTTATCTTAGCTTATAAATAATAATCAGATATTGTCACGTATGGGAAGGAGAGGATGATTAGGAAGAAATTAATTTTGCCTTTCCACAGCAGTATTAAAAAAATATATACTTTTTGTATAGCAGTGGTAGTTCTACCATCAGGGATGATAGTACAGAGATTGTAACATTTTCCATTTTACAGATATTGTTCGTTTCATTATCATTAACATTAGAAATTATCACCGTTAGAAGTTCCTGTATATTAACCAATATTAGATGTCGATTAATGATGGCTGCACTAAAATACTATACTAATTAAATAGAATGCAAGTTTACATACTCCGATATCGACCGCCAATATGTCGGCTTCCGGTAATGATATCGCACTGATTAGAACCAAAAGCCCTTTATCGCTAAGGTGTTTTATTGAAATCATAACCACTACGAACATCCTTTTAAAAGTTTACGCTCACTTATTGCATACTTCCAGTTAAACAAAAATAGATATTGTCTATGGTTATTTCCACGTCAGGGGTAACGTTACAAATCGTCATAACGGTCGATAACGCGTCCCAATAGTGACAGTTGACTTATGAAATGCCATTCTAATTAATGTTACGATCGTTTAGTTTGGAATTTAAATATACACAAACATAAATACAGACAAACATTTACATTAATCGTAGTACAACTAAATACAGATAATATAAACGACGCGCATACAATGAAAGTAGGTATTGTTCTCCGAAAACAATGTAGTTTGTTGGAAACGGACTGAACTAGTACTTTTGTTGAAAACTCTTAATTAACTAATTATCTATTTCAACCATTATAGTTCTTAAGTTGATTATTGACCTAAGTAATGACAACACGCGGATGGATTTAATGGATTCCGTTACATACAGGTATCTTAGGCAATGAGGAAGTTGACCGGTTAGCTAGGGAGGTAACGGGAGATGGTGTATCATTTCATTTGAATTTTTTGTTTAGAGAAGCTCTGTATAAAGTAGAAGACTTGACCTCTAAGTTTTGGTCTGAATATTTTAATGGCCCTCTAGCTAGGTGAAGGGACGATATACGCAAAGTAGCTGGCAGTGGTTGTATGCGAAGAGCTGAAGATCGAGCTCAGTGGCGTGCCATTGGAGAGGCCTATGTCCAGCAGTGGACGGGAGCAGGCTG
>DWJK01004398.1:0-12055 GCA_018248815.1 Croniades pieria auraria
TCGAATAAAATGTCATTGGAATCATTCGAAAGAGTACAAAGAGGGAATGGTATCGAATAAAATGTCATTGGAATCATTCGAAAGAGTACAAAGAGGGAATGGTATCGAATAAAATGTCATTGGAATCATCGAATTGCAATAACGTAATAATCAGCTAATTGGTCACACAGTGGTTTACGACTACGGATGGCTGAAACAAAATTATAATGAGCCATAAATCGAATGCGACCGTCGATGGCGGCGATTCCCGCGTAATTATAAGTATCGATTATTTTTTATGTGTGCGCGCCCGTTGAGGGTGTGCGCACGTGTGCGTGTATACGAACAACAGATTTATTGTTAATGGTGTCCCGAACATAATTAAAATGGTTGATGTTTCGTCCGGCCCGCCGTGGCCGGCGTCCTTCGTGCGGGACACAGGTGGTATTTATTTAGAGGTTGCGTTTAGGACGTTCACCGAAATTGGAGTGCTGTGGTATACTTAGTTTCCCATTTGCAAGTGAATACGCATATAGGTCGTAATATATACCTTAAAAATTTACTTAATAATCGTATTAAACACCTAAATTCTAATTATCTGAATGTATTCTTTTCAAAAACGGATTCTATTTTGACATTTAAATTTTTGATAAAAAATAAATATTGAGATAGGTATTCGATTTCGAAAAACATGTTTGCCTGAAATACAGTTTGTTACACGTTTGCTTCTGTGATTAGCTACTCTGTGGATCATGGTGTTATAGATGGTGGATAAGCGTCCGCCGATGGGGTCTCACCTCGTGCGATATGCAGCCCCGTGGCGCGCACTGGAGCAGCTTGCAGTCGCGGGCAGATGGGAAATTCACGTTACATGTATGTATCGATTTTGTTTTTGTTCCATTTGTGTTTCCGTTTCATTTATGTCGTTATTATAGAGAGTAGTTTATGAGATATTTAAGGCTTTTGTTATTCAGATACGTGGAGAGACACGGTGTACATTAAATGTATATATATTTCTTACAGGCTAATGAGTTAGAATTTAGCTTACCACAAGGACCTAACGCGCTCCACTTTAGTTTAAAAAATATGTGCTTTTTAAGATAAATTATAAGTAGTTGCAAATATGAAGGATAGCATTGTGACTAAATCTGTACACATATACACACAGACTATCAGCCCGACATCGTCCGCTGCTGGACACGGGCCTCTCCAATGACACGCCACTGAGCTCGATCTTCAGCTCTTCGCATCCTACCACTGCCAATCTGCACACCCTAGATATTTCCATAATGTTCTCTAAGTCAAGAGAATTGTGCTAGCCCGCACTTGACAAGCGTGACGTACTATGAGTAAAATTCTTCTGTTTCTGAAAGAGGATCCGTGTCAACTAGTAAAACGACAAAAGGATCATAATACCGGGATAACTACAATGATATTTCGTAAAACGAACCAAATTGGTGTCAATTTGACTTATTAAGGGGCTAATGTAACTCAAAAATGGTATTGAAAACTAAAATTAAAAAGTTCTCTGACAATATGATAATATATAAAACATGATTATACTGCAAACACAGGTATTTAACAAATTAGTTCTACTTTTAATTTAAACTTACAGGGTCAATTCAAAACAACAAAACAACAACAAAGAATTCAAAACAACAACAACAACAACAAAGAATTCAAAACAACAAAACAACAACAACAAACAATTCAAAACAATTTAATTATCACATTTAAAACATCATTAGTATCATCGTTCAAGAGGTTTCATCGCAATCTATCCATACTTATATTTGTTTCTTCTGTTTTGAAAGAAGACTGTAGTTTGAACGAAGAATATTTGCTTCAGGATTTCGTATACCTACCACATATTCTCATAATTGTCCCGGGTTTACTGGTAAAGGATGCCAATAAACAATAAATCCATTATTTGTAAACTGACTTTAGATTAACAATGAAGACTAAAAAAAAACACGACGACAGTTAAATTCTCTCCATTACATTACCTTAGATACGCAACTAACCCGGACAGAATTTCTGGAATAAATTACATAGGTGTGTACTTTGGACAGAATATCATCAACAAATTCTATGGACTTCTACACTGAAACAAGAAGCGTGTTCAAGTCCACAAGTTCCAGAAGAAGACAAGGAACTATACCATCTTATTGCTATCGAAAATAATAATCAGGAAGTAGCGTGTCTTATGCAAGTTGAAGTACGAGGGCCTGGTAATTGGTGTGTCGATAAGGCGTGGCTGTTCGAATGGCTAGTGCACGAGAACGCCGCGATAGGTCACAGTGTCGCATAGCTGGCAATGCTACAGACAGCATAACAAGCGAGAAACTGGCCACGGAATGTCTGAAGAATTCGAAATTACGTAAACAGGCTAGATTTTGTATGTCGAGAGTTATTACATTGTTAACACAGAATTGCACCTTCTAATTCCAGATGAAATCTTGGTTATGTCCTAACTTTTGGTACATGTACAGAGTTTCGGTTCCTTGACTGTTGATCGTTTAATAATGGAAAAATGAATGGAACGAATTTTAGTCAACAGAACATAAAATGTTCATAAGGGATAAATTAATGCCTTACAAAATCTACGAATTATACCGTAACGTCACGGCTGTAATCCCCGAACGGGTAGACAGAGGATATAGTCCCACGTTTCACCAGTTACGATTACGTACCCTGGAATAGGTGGTGAGCTTGCCATACACCGGGCACATTTCTATGAATTGTAATTCCTAAATGGGATGATAAAATTGTACTATTCTCAAGAACATCTCTATTAATAGCAACACTACAATATCATGGAATTATAATTATAAGGTTCCTATAATACTACAAAGGTATTTAATATAAGATACAACTTAACGGCAAATAAGCACTGAGTCTGAAAAACTATACAATTTAGTCAAGCTCTTGATGACCACACAAATACAAATTCAAAAAAGAGAAAAAACAAACAAAAACTAAAACAGCTATGCTAAGATTTTCTATTATATGCCACATATAGAAAACAAATTGTATAAATCCCGAACTTCCTAGGTCCAAAGGAAAGAATAAAAACCCCTATGTATTTAAATATGGTATATGGATGTTTGGGTAGGAGACAGATATCTATCCATCCCCTCTAACTGAAACAGACCGTGTGGTCAATCGATTTGTTAATCATGAAGTGAGAATAAATTCTAAATTAAATTGTGAATAACTTAGAATATAATAAAACAGATTATCTCAAGCGTTATTGCCAGAATAAGACGCTACGCGATCGTCAACTTCTGCTTAATAACTTTAATGGCAATATTAATCACGCATTTTGTTGTCGTGTGCAGATGATCTTTATATTTCAATTAATTGGTTTCAAGGGAAACCGCATCTTATAAAATTACGTCACGATTTAAATGCGCGGAAGTATTACCTGATCTTAATTAAGTTGCACTTTCATTAATACTTGTAAATTAAATGGCTTTCTCCTTAAATATTAACGAATTAACAAAAATACAATATATATTATTAAGTTATGTTTAAAGAGCTTTTTAAAGCTATAAAACATTTGACAGATTTTTGACAGATTTCTGACATATTTTTGACAGATTTTGACAGATATTGCAGTGTTGTAACAAAATGTAATATCATTAATATACTTCTTAATCGGGGTAGACAAGGAAGTGTAGTACTGTCACTTTTCAGTAGTTATGTATTTCATACCGGATAAGGTGAACTTATTAGTAAGCTACATAATAAAAATGCTTTATATTGGTCATAGCAGATATTTGAAAGTGTTTTTATAAATATGTTAAACTGTCAAAGCCTCATGCAAGCGTCATATGAATTCACCGAAAACATTCAAATCTATTTTCTTGTCAATTTTCCTTAAACGTCCTTCCCGGTAACTGATCACGCCAGTGTTGCCAGCACTATTAATCAAAATTCCGCGTTCCCGCGCTTAATTATTAGACACGAATTTATTTAATTTATTTAAGCGTCCAATACGTTATGGGACGTCCCGAAATATACGTTCCACGCCCCGCCATTACTGGGGACGGGTCGTCGCTCGTATATCATCGGTAGGAAATTACAACAACACTTATTACGCGTTTAAACAAAAGCAGAGGTTACACGGGACCGTGTTTAGAGGCAATTTTTAGTTCAGTTTTAAATTAACTATTCCATTAGTATGGGAAGTATGCATGTACAATGTACTTATAACTGGCGAACCGCACACTTCTCTGACTACCTCTTGGAGGATATAAAGGCGTGATGTGATGTTATGCTATGTTAAATTGACTATTATTATTCTAGCATCACGGTAAGTGTCTTACGGGGTAGACACAAAGCACCGAGGGATAAATATGTATAACCTTGCAGACCTGCAGTGCTTCTTCTAGACTCGTCATTCTTTTGACTGTTTCTTTAAAAAACTACGACGTTTAAAACTCTTTATGTTCCCAATAGGAGTGTCGTTTTGCTAAATCTACAGATTTATCCTTTACAGTTAAAACTGGTTTTACTAGTGAAGTAATATTGGTTTTCGATTCCAATATCCCTATTACCAACATTCTCTTTAGTTTCACAATCCTATTTCCGTACCGACTAAAGCAAAGTAATGACAAAATTTCTTTAAACGAATTATTGTGTTCTGCATTCAACACAACTAAAGCATTTGCTTCACGTAATCACAAAGTTTTCTCACACTGATTTAAGTCTCGTACGTGACAATCTAAGTATGTAAATCATGGTCTAAGTCTCGCAAGCATGAAATAGTCTACTACTATAAAGCGAACCACAAGACTCGATCAATAGGCGAGCACATGTCCAAACCGCCTACCCCACAACCCAAAACAACGCTCGAGTACAAATCGTATAACAATCACCATTTTTCAATCGGTTTTTATCAGCCCACAATTAATAATTCGTAAAAATCATTAACGAGCGGGACAAGGGAACAGACGTCGCCGTCTTTGTGGCATGTCGGGAGATGTATAAAAAAGGAAGGGGAGAAAAAAAAAGACAAAAGGTATTAAAAGAAGCGGCGCGGTGCCCCGCAGGGCGGAGGTACATCAGCCATGTATACAAAACCAACACGGGATGTGTCGACAGGGTATCCGCTGCGCCCGCGCATCGCCTCAATATCGATACGAATGCAAAAGAAAGGCGATTCATATCGCAACACGAATCGCCCGATCTGTCCCGGTAATGAGACGACGTTGCCGTGTCTCGGACCTTTAGCCGAGTAATTCTGTTTTTGAATTACGTTCGCGTATGAGAAAGCCCAGCGCTACTTAGTACGCGTTTGGCAACGCTGTTTTTACGGACTTAAACCGATTTGAGGTAATAATTAGAGGTGCGCTCATTATCGGGTGTCTTCAGTAAACAGTTAATAATATTGTTGATGAAAATGGATAATTTAAGGCATATAATTATGTGGTTTTTCATTCCAATTTTGTATTTAGCTCTCTTTGTTTAAATGAATAAAAAGGTCTGTAAATGCTTTTTGAATAGGATTATGTTAAAATATTCAGAGGATGGTTGGATGCGAAGAGCTGAAGATCGAGCTCAGTGGCATGCCGTTGGAGAGGCCTATGTCCAGCGGTGGACGGGAGCAGGCTGATGATGATGATGATGATTCAGAGGAACTTCTGTAATAGAATAGGAAGTATGAGTAAAAACATCTACGACTGGAGAACGACAAAGTCTATATTTATGTCCCATACATAATATTATAATTTGCATGAAATATAATGGATGTTATATTAATAAAAAATAAAGTAATGACATAATTAAAGGAAATATCACTATATGAACCATTACATAAACCTGTTCTCTGTAAAATATTAGAACCTATATTATAACCTACCAACCCTATATTTTTAGCCTATATTTAGTCACTTGCTAATGGCGAAGGAAAACATCGTGAGGAAACCCGCAAATCTTAGAATTTATAAAAAAAAATCTTAGGTGTGTGAAGTCTGCCAACCCGCACTTGGCCAGCGTGGCAGACTATGGCCTTGACGCTCTCAATATGAGAGGAGACCCATATTCTAACACTATGGCCTTAGCCTTAGGTATATACGTTATGTATGACGTTAAGATAAGGGCAACTTTACCATATGAATAATTTAATGCGAGCTCGTTTCACTTATTAAGTATTGTTACCTTATGTATTCAGATAGGTTCGTACATAATTTGTTATATTTGATATATAATTTATTATATTCGTATTATTGTCACTTGCAACGAAACAATCAAAATCTCAAACGAATTTTGATACCTCGATGTCAATTCTTCGATATACAGTTATGAATAATTTTGTGACAGTACAAAAATATCACAGAGAAATACGCAAATTTATAACAAGTGAAATTTTTTAAACAAATAAATAATTATTCGTATCCCATTGATTTTCGTCCAGTTCGATTTGTCCAGGTTTGATTTTCGCAATAAAATAACAGTTTTATTTTTGATACGTTGCACATATTGTTTTATTAAAAGTCTAAATTTATAATACCGTTTTACTAACCTTCAGTAGATACCATATTACTATTATAACAAACTTAAGAAACATAGTGATGTTGTGTCCATAACTTTTGCTTATAAACTCGTAATAACAACGTTCTGATAGGTTTAATATATCGTAGTATCTAACAACAAGCCGACCGGCGCCATATCAAAGATGTGAGCTCGACACGTGGAGACTGCCCACCACCCGCGGTGGCGACCGTCCGTGGTGACAACCACCGCGACCAAGCACTGGGGACCACGGAATCTCATTCAGATTAATGGACTTAATAAATGTTCTGGCCCAGAACACATGCCAGTTATTAATTGAGGTTGTAAAATATGAGAGCAGGCTTCAAACAAAGGGAGTATAATGTTTCCACTCTTAATATTTAATATATCGATAACAACTTTCGATTTAATCGATATCTAATCGATAAAAGTGCGCAAACGAGAAGGATAATTACATTTAATGATATTCCAATTTTGTTAATATTATTATTATTTCAATGCAGTGCGCTGCGATTTAATGTGCTAGTAATTTTTACGTTTAAATTATATCAAAATGATTACAAGTCTATTTACTCACGACATGATTAAACAGATAAATAATTGATATAAACACAATAAATTTTAATTAAAATCACTAAGTCTATTTACTGGAATAGAAATTATATAAGGTTGTTGCAATAATATTAACACAGTAAAGCTATTAACCTGCACACCTTTTATAAAAAGAAACAAATTCTAAGGTGTGTGAAGCATGCCAACCCGCACTTGGCCAGCGTGGCAGACTATGGCCTTAACCCTCTCAATATGAGAGGAGACCCGTATTCCAACAGTGGAATGTTAATGAGTCGATTATTATAATATCTAATAATTACTGACGCTGTGTCCTATATGTCGAAGACGTTAAATCACGTAACAATTATTGTCAAATGCCTTCAATCACTGTGACTATGAAAATAGCACTTGCTTCAAGTTTCATCTTTCATGCGATAACTTTTACAACATTGCTCGGACGTTAAAAGAAAAAAGCGTAACGTCACGCCTATAATCCCCGAAGGAGTAGGCAGAGTAGTATATTACACTTCCACGTTTCACTAGTTACGTTTAAGTTCCATAGAATAGCTGGTGCCAATTGCCATACACCGGACACAAATCCAGACTCCGAGTCAATACTAGAAATTCTAAATTAGCAAAATCCAATAGTACCCGACCCGGGATTTACACCCAGGACCTATCGATCGACAGTCAAGCTTGCAACTACAACTACTCGGCCAACGAGACAGTCAACATTGCTCGGACGTTCAGTTTATTATCTCAGTGTCGTCTGATCCTGTAGGATTTGTCGCAAATCCCTCTTTACCGCTCTACAAATGACCAGAGTTCAGTTGCATATTGCAGTTGTTAGTACGAGATTTGCGTTCATATAGCCGCGGGGGTGTCGGAACAGTCTTTTATACCCACGCGAGTACACACGATAATAATACTGGCTCTGTAATACAGTTCTGCTAACTCGGCTTCATGTTTTTCCTTTACCGTCCTCCCTCTACTCGGCAATCCTCTTTAATTTTCATAGTTTAAATTCGCAGAAATAACTGGCGAGTAAAATTTTCAACGTGAATAATATTGTTTTTAAATTTCATATGAAACGATATAGCGCGGAATTAAATTCTCGAATTCCACTCGAGTTGAGCAAATCCGATGAGAATTATTCGGCTCTTCTCTATCAAAGGGAATTTTTTCATTTTCAAAACATCCAATGCTTGATACAGGTGTTTTTACTTTCATTGTTAATTTATTGTAATTAAATGTTTTGTTGGCGCTGGATGCGACAAGCCGAGGACAGGGCGCGATGAGGTTCATTGGGGGAGGCCTATGTCCAGCAGTGGACTGTTATAGGCTGATGATGATAAATGTTTTGTTGGCCTCTTCGAAATCGGTTTTGCCCTTGAATACATAATGAATATGTAGTCGTTTTTATTACTTCTTTAGCGTTCAAGTAAATTTTTTAACTAGATATCTTTTTAAGTATTACAATAAGAAAATTAAAACTTTGCCACTCATCACTATCATTATCATCATCATCATCGTCATCGTCATCGTCACCGTCATCATCATTTTTTATGATTCACTGTTGAACACAGATATCTTAGGATAAAAAAGATTTTTTTTGTCACCGTCATCAAACACAATAGCTAAAAGTGTAGGTTCATAGGCTTCATACTATATATCGTAGAGCATTATGAAGCACTATAGAGCCTACAAATTGCCTTACAATATTTTTCTTCACTTCTAAAGTCATCAATATATTTAATTCCGAAAACCCGCATCAGTACGAGAGCGAAATTTATTAAATTACTAGTTTAAAACTGTGTCGGGATTATTCCGTAGACACTAAGAGTTTATTTCTCGAAAGGCTAGGAAAATACTGCTACAAAACCGACCCAAAGTGCGCGCTTACTTTCAAACTGAATATTCCAAAATCACAAATGTACATGAACACATATTACGAGTAATTTTTCCCTTGGTACTTTCTTATTAAAAAATATTTCATCGCATTCACGACTGTTAAGCTTCTTTCCCTAAGAATATTTTGTACCTCATGTAACCTTTGATGTTAAAGAAATTTAATGGAAAAATTACCTCATTTCGATCTTTCAATTCCTTTAGAAATCCTGCAAATTGTTTGAGCTTCGAGGACTGAAGCGCTCTATGACAGTTTTCTTAATATCTCGCGGCTTCCGAGAGCGGCTTTTTTTTTTATTTTCCGCGCCAACTCTAATTAGCTTTGACTTGCAAGATGAAAAAAATCACCTTCCCATTTTACATGTTCAGACTTCAATGTCTTCGAAGCCTCTTATACAAAAATGTGGGAGATTCGCTTAATTAGATTTATGTATTGCTTGAACAGTGTTTTTAATGAGCCATGGAAATAATTCTATGTTAACTGGGGTACTTGAAACTCCTTTAGAAATTATGTTATCAATGTTGATGTTAGATTTTTGAGTTCTGGTGATATTTTCCTTATCACCATTTAGGTATTATCTGAGTTCGATGTAACTTTAGCGATGTGCCAAAATGTTGATGCTTTATTGGAATCCGTATTGGAATTTTATGGTCCACGTTAACCTGAGGTATTATCTTCAAAAATTATTTGTATTTCTCTGTTAGAAGTACATAAAATCTAAGACCGTTTTGAAGTAACATTAACATTTTCAATTGTGTGGTAAGTTTTATGTGTGGAAAAGATCGTGTATTACTTAAAATATGGAGTATTTTAATGAACTTCTGCCAACAATTTTAATACGATCTTTTACAAACAATAATCCATTTCCGTTGATTCCTTGATTATAAGTCCCTCCTATAGCTGGCCACTGAACTCCATATTCGGCTCTTCATCGTTAACCACTATCTGACCTGCTTTAAATATATCGTCACTCCATCTAGCTAATGAAGGACGACCCACGCTGTATTGCCCAAGACGTGATCACCACTTTAGAACACGTACACAGTATCCGGTAATGTTATTTTGAGATTTAAATATCAGATATTGAATTATCAAAGCACCTTCACCGTGGATGTAATTTGACGATCCAATTGCCACAAAGGTCGCCGCGCGTGCCTTTCGAGCGAAGGGCTCAGTTACGGGTGCGTGGACATAACATTTTTGTTCTGAATACGAATATTCGGGTAATTCGCGTCCGTCCATATTGACTGTCATATATACGCTATTTGCTTCAACTGTTCTGGGGTACCGATTTATGTATGATTTCTCCAGAACCGGGGACGATTATTCCTAACATGTTACCGAAAAACATACATAGGTATGATTGTAAACGCAAGGTTAGCTAGTCAATGTCGAGTTAAGATTTGGTTGTTGGATTAAGTCAAATACAATCTTCTTATGTGATAAATGATTTTATCTTTTTAATTGGTTAAACTTAAGTTCTAATGTAATGATACAACATGATTGGTTTTATTAAACAAAGCTTTTATCACTAAAATTGATTCGTACCCTTCATAATTCGCTTGTAGATATTTAAGCAATAGCTCTAACCAAACTGAAGTACAAGCGGTTAAAAATGAAATTATTGGTCACAAAACTGACATTGTTGTTTACAAACGCATTCATTTTTATCTACAACGTAGCGAACGTAAACCCGAAATTCGCAAGTAACTATGTAAGGTAACGACGTTTTAAATCGGCGACGCGATTCATGGCAGTGACGTTGCCTAAGGTTGATCTATTCTCGTATACGGTACAAGGATGTACTAAATTATTAAGAGGGTTAGTTTGTTAAGGAGGTGGACCGTTTTACCCGACGTCCACCTGGCCTGCCTACCGGTTAATGGTCTCGTAGTTTTCATCAGTTCCTCCGTAGAGTAGTTATTCAAGTTTAAATCCAGATGTGATTCTACCTTAATATTGATCTTTGCGCGTTAATATCTTTAATCTTTTTTTAATCTATTGACTTTTGTCTTTAGTCTATTTCGTGTGTGCAATTGTAATTCTGTATGTTAATGAATCTTCGTATCTACTTTCTTCAATTTTCTCCATTTCTGTCTTTCAATTCTTATCTTCTATCAAATGTAACATCGTCTTGTATATAACTCGATAGCTAGTAGCGGTAGCCCCACTCGTTGAACTTTTATCGTACAACTGCTTGTCTTCTGTCCTATCATTCTCATGTTTATTGACTATATTCCTTATAAATTAATAGAGAACCTTCTCAAAAAAATAAAATGTACATGATGTAACTAACACTGTGTATTATTTTGTAGATTTAAACATGCTAGAAAAATGTTCTTCCAAATTCGGAGTTAATAATTGTCAACTCCTGAGTAACCTATTCTCCATGATGTCTGATAAATTTCGTTCTTTGCCGCGATTACACCAATCCCCGTAGAAAAAGGGCATATCCTTTTCAATTTAAGGAAGTTATTTCATTTTACAATGTTAGTTTTTTCAGAGCGCAAAAGTGTCGATCAATGGGTAGATTTTTTACGAAGCGAGACATGTATTTTGATTGAAGCAATGAGGTGAATAAGACCAGTATAAAGATGGGTTTTATTCAAGAAAAAATTAAACAGCCCTCGATGTTGATAAAGTTCATTAGTAGTCGTCATACTCACTGCCATGGCTAAGCAGCTGTAAATGTTTACGCCTTGAGACGAGTTTAGCCGTCCTCTACAACGTATGTATGTAGAGCTCTACAACGCACGTATGGAGAGTATTTAAACAACCGTCAATTCGATTAACATCGTTTTTCGATATAGTTCTTATAAATTAATTAACTATTAGAAACATGGCAAAAGATCTCTTTGTTCCCGTCATTTCTGCAGACCAACAGGTAATATCGATTTGATATTTTCTTTTTCAAAATATGTACGTTATGAAAAAGCACCAATCGCTAACTCGAATCTAATGTAAATAGGACACATTGTAACATGGCTTTCGGCTTTCGGCCGGCAAAGTCGTGTTGTAGCCAGACACTTAAACTTACGCAGCACATAGAAGATGGTTTTGAGCTGGGGAAGGTGACTGGCACCGTGTTTGTCGACC
>DWJK01004399.1:0-12046 GCA_018248815.1 Croniades pieria auraria
CCTTAACCCTCTCAATATGAGAGGAGACCCATATTCCAACAGTGGAATAACGAATGGGTCGATTATGATTATGATGACACGACATAATTTAAAAGCATTCAAAATTTTCACTTCTTGTATTTTACTTGGTGTTTTGATTCTAATATATGTTAATATATACTGTATTTTAAATATTTAACGTATAGAATCTGAAACATTTGACTAAGAAATTTTTTTAATGTTGTTTAAATGGGTTATTTTACTATTTAATGTTTCGTGAGTATCTATTTATACACATGATTAAAAATGCACCGGCTTAACTCACGTACGTTTTTCGGTATGGCCCGACTATTTCGAAGGTCCGAAACTAGTCGGGCCATGCCGAAAAACGTACGTGAATTAAGTCGGTACATTTTTAATCAAATGTGTTATTATTACTATTGCTGTAAGTATATAAGTATTCGATTGTATGCAGTTGTGTGCTGAGTGATCTTGCAAAGTTACTGATCCTGCTGAACAAGCAGCAAGTGCCCGTGGTGCCGGACGAGTGGCCGCGGCTCGCCAGCTGGGCTGAGCGGTATGTTTGTTGTTCCATTTCATGAGGAGTTGTTTTAAGTGGGTGGCGCACTTTAGCGTGAGAAAATGTACTCGGAACGTTAACAAATAACTTCAGTTATATAAATAATGTGTTATATTCGTATACTATTCCTAATATTTTAGAAGATGTAAAGCTGTTTTTGTTTTTAAGTGAAGCTAGCTTTCATTGCAATAGCCAGTATGTTTATTGGTTGAGTAAGCACTGATTATTCCTGGAGTACCAAAACGGGATTATTGAATAACTGTGGTTTTTATCGGACACGTTGCTTTCGACGAGTCGAAATGTAAAAAATAACAAAATCAGAACATTTATTTATTAAAATTGTTGCATAAATTATTACTAGCATAAATGAAAAATGCTTTTGTAATCTTTTAAACGTAATCTTTTAATCTTTTAAACACATTATTCCAATTTTTTACCTTGATATCACTGAGCTATGAAAACAGGCGAAACGCTAATTAACAGTTTTGTAGAAGAAAAAAAAAGAAAAGATTTGTTCATTTTGTCTATTGCAGTCTTGTTCTAAAGAATTGATGGAGACTACTCAATGACGAGCGTAAAGCTCGCAGAAAATACGTTTATCTGACCAAGCCCTAATACTCTATTTACTAGATGATAGATCTACAGTAATCTACATAAATACTTCTACAGTAATTATTACGGACAGTGTAATACACATAATGTTTGACGCACAATATAAAAAAATATGTACTTAAAGTAAACTAATAAATTAAAAAAGAAAAGTCTCAAATTTACGTAGAAAAATGTTTTCTAGTCAAACACAGGTTATCTAGTGTCACAGTGTCTAGTGGAATTAAGAATTGTCTTTATAATTATAATAACGTTTTGAATGGATACTTTAACTATACAACGGAGTCTCGCCTGCTCAATGCGAAACCGTGTGACGATTGTATGTCGGGAAAGAACAGCTGCATTCATAATAACTTTCTTTAGACTCTTGAAAATCATTTTAGACCGCGTGAGTGAATCTGAAATCACATCTAATAGATAGGATGTTTTATATAAATCTTTCGACTTGTATTACAAATAGACATTTTAAAATATGTTTTAAATCTTTCAGCATACTAAAGCGATATAGCCGAATAGGACAACAGCAGCAACAAGGCCAGCTAGTGAATTTTCTCCCTTCCCCACCGAGCCAGGGCTCCGATTCGGAGACCACACAGCAATCCTTCTCTACGTTCAAACCACCTTCTTACTCTCCGACATCGTATGAAAGTCACATTTTGGACAAGGAGCTTGAAAACCAGTGCGAATGGAGCGATGTTGGAAGACCTCCGAGCTACTCACAGATTGAGAGAGAGACAATCGTCCTCGCCGACCCCTGGGAGAGACGCCCCATAGTGAGGCGGGAGAGTGTGTGGCTCGAAGATGAGTTATTCGAAATGACGAGACGACCTCAAGACGAACTTACCACTGAACTTTAATGTACATTATCGCTTTAAGATTTATTATAGATTAATAGTTTCACATAAGATACTATTAAGGCAATTTCAATCAAAATTATAAAGTACAAAATTTGTTGCGTTTCAAAAAATTAAACGTAACTCACTGTTTCCTGATTTAAAAAAAAGTCTTGTGTATTTGCGAATCACTTTCTTACTTTTATTTTTAAAAAACTAAATCAAATGTTTATGGAAGTCATTCGTTTCAAATTTATAAAAAAAATATAATTAAGAATTCTTTTAAAAAAAATAAGCAACAAACATTTGACATTTACTTGGAAATTTATTTAGGTACTACCAATGAAGTATAAATACGCCTACCGTGCTGTACCTGTAATGAATTGTTAATAATATTTACTTACATTATAAATTATAGCAGTTATAATATATGTAGCAATAATGTTAGTTTCAGTTGTTGTTGACTATATTTTCGAAATCTAATAAGAATTGTACCAGACATTATATAGTACATCTAAGTATTGCCATATCCTATATGATGTTAATATATAAAGATTTTCACTCGATTTTATGTAAGTTACAATTAATAATGCAAGCCTTTTTAGAGCACTAAAATAAAATACTTTAAATTTATTATATTTTCGTATAGGTATTTTGCCCGTAATAACCAGATTGAAATCTATATATTATAAATATATTAGAATGATTTGTTTCTAGGTTTTAATTATTCTCAACCAAAGTAGGTAGCAATAAAAATAGGCTCTAGTCTGTGCTGAATTAAAAAAAAAACTACGTAAATGTTATTAAAATTAGTGTCAAGAACATCTAATACGATCATGATGATGTGTATTCGTCTATTCGAAGACTTTTATGCACTTTCTCTTTTTTTTTTTAAATATATTGTATTTTTAATGAAAGTTGTAAAAGGTATCACCATAAAAAAATCATGTCTCGAGTAGGCAATTAACACTCATATTTAATGCAACTTGATATTAAACATAAATACGTAGATATTTTATAAATTATTTAATGAAAACAATAAGCAATAAAAATGTGACATGGCCACTACTTATGTGATGTAATGTGCGAACAACGAAATAATATACTTAAATATAAAATATAATGAAACTTTATAATTAATTGTTAACAATAAAATGGAGTAAGCCCATTTAACGTGTTTCATTTCGTGCAACAGCACTCGGTAATTTTTTTATAAATAAATGAAAAGATTTCTGAACGAACACAAAATATGTATATTGAGTTATCTGTGAAGCCAAACATAATTGACTGACCCGTTGGTTCCTGTACTAAATAGTTACTGACCCTGACCACAGTTTGAGGTTATGGATTCGCTTTCCATCTAATATAATTGTGTAACTTGCACTAATGTTCGTTTTCATGTACTAAAAGATGTAGATGTTTCGACATATACATATATAGTATTTTAATTAGATATCATATATTATTGTAATACTGGTTCCGCATTATATGCAATTAGATGGCTGTCGGTGAATTGTCCAAGATTTTTATTATTATATAAAATCCGTACTGACGAGGTAACGGGGTAATTACGTAGATATTAAAAATGTTACATCAAAAGAAAAGAAAATCCCCAAATAGTCACAAATTTGTTACTAGATATATAATTATAAAAAGTAAATCTGCTTTTTATTTATTTACTACTAAAGTAATTGCTTTTTTGTTTTGACATAGTCAAAGAGTAATCAAAAATATCCATAGTTACCTGTATCTACATGAGATGTTTTTCATCGTCATCATAACATTTACAGACATTCCCTCCATTGTCTTGACTAATTCATAACTTTATAACAAACCTTTTGAAAATAGTAAAAACACTCTTAATATTTCCTTAAAACCGTACGAATACATTTCTTTAAAATTTAATCGACATCTTTTCACTGTTTTGGTCCATGATAATCTTAAACAGCAGCTTTATTCATTAAAAACGTATCTATATATCTCGGTAAGTCACAGTGAACATTTAAAAACTGGTCTGGAAATGAAATAAATCCATACAAGATTTCTATAAAAAGTTCCCGTCAATAGATTAAATAATTAATACGACTCGTATCTCACGTTTCCCAAATACCTAATACCTAACTGGTGGTAACTGCCTCATTGGTCGAGTGGTTGCAAACGCGACTGTTAATCGAGAACTCCTGGATTCGCTTCTTGTGTCAGGTAGTATTACATTTTCTTTACTTAGATGTACTAGTATTTATTGCCATTAGTGGCTCCAAGGCTGAATTTGCACATAGTATATAGCAATAGGTTCACCCCCTATCGTATTCTGCGCGTGTTTACGCGCCCTAACTTACATATGTATACATATATTCGTATATGTAAGTACTTACAGGCACGAGGCTGACAACAAAAATGTATTTTTATTAAAATAAATGTTCAGATTAAATTTACAAAAGATGAGCTCCCACTTTTCTACGCCACATTAATTAATATGTTTTATTACATCGTTTGCAGTGTGCCACTTTTTATTAAGGGTCGATCGAAAAATACTAGTACTCATTTATAATAAAATCGCTGAAACGAGTGCATTAAAATTTTATTTTGTAAAAAGAAAGATTTCTAAAAAAGGGGAAACTAGATGAATTCGATTTTCGATAATCGAGTTATTAACAGATATTTACATTTTGAGATCCAAGTAAGCCATTGTGAGTATTTTCTGAGTGATGTAGAACCGTGTACGTATGTATATTCATCGATGCGTAGACCTGAATTAATTTAAAAATTAATCGGTTGAACCGTAACGTGGAGAAAAAACACATTTTTGTATAACTTCGATAACTTACAACCAATCTTGTTAACATCAAATTTAAATTATGTTTGCTCTTGACATAAGGCCTTGAAAGCTGCACGCCCCATCAGAATCTAAAAACGCATTTAAAAGCTATTGTAGGTCCAACATTTCTGAAACAATGTTTTATAATTTTAGATATCTTTTATATTTTAGTTAGGGGTGATTTTTTTATAACAAATCACTTTTTTGCCCTTAGATTATTGCTTGAAAATAGTGGGAAGTTTATGGGATGGCCTGCAAGGTAAACCGTTTTTTTGATGTTTTTAATAGTTACTTGTTAAGTAGTAAATTTTCTTATTCTCCCTTGATATTATATCAGGCAACACTGACCTACACGTCAATCAAAGTCAGTGCCTATTCACTATGTATATTTTCATACAGTGTCAGTTGAAGTCGTTGAGTGAGAGGAGGGTTTTGTCAACGAGTAAATCCGTAAATTTAATAATCGCAATATTGCCATTTCCTAGTTAAATAAAACAACTCTCGCATTATAACTCCGAGAAATTTGTTGAAATTTACGGCAAATAATAAAAATGTAGTGCTAAGAATTAAGCTCTTAAAAGTCATAAGTAGCGCAGCAATTGATAGCGGTAATTTTATAAATATATACAATACAATAATAGAAAAGTCAACACTCTCATAAATTTCACTGGTGTCGTAAGTGAGGTTACTATGCTTCGGAAGGAAATAATGAAAATATGTACATGTTTTGTAACAAATCGTCTCTGAAAGAAATTTTTCACAACAATACCATTTGTTGACAAGTATATCAGGCTTTGTTCAGTAATATGATATTTTATCAATAATCTTTTGCAGTGTCTTTAATAACTGCTGTGAACCCGTAATTAAGCGCTGTAGTAAAAGAAAGATGTTACAACGCAAAAAGGTTAAATTTTGCAAATAGTTTATTAAAGTGGACAATTAACAGATAAATAAATTATTATCTTCCCACCATGAGACAATTGGCCGCTTGGTAAGTGTTTTATTATATGTTATCATATTTCCATCACGTATTATAGCTTTTAATTTGTAAATATTTTTCTGTATAAATTACTGACAATCTATTAAATAAACCAGTTGGTATTCATTGAACACAAACAGGATTGGCAGAACTTTTTGTTCCGCTAATCTGCCGTTAGAGAATTAACAGATACTTCTACCAATAAGCATCAATGCCAAACAGTGTAGTAAGATCACAAACATAGAGTTATAGTTTGATAGGCATGTACACATAATCCAAAAAATATTCAAACTAAGCTTACACAAATAGAATACCCTCAAAAATTAATAATCCAGATCAAATGTATTACCCAAGTGTTACAGCGCTGAGATTGTAGAGATGCATAATTTTAGAAGTTGAGTAACCAATTAACAAAAAGAGGCCAATGTGCCAGATTCTTACTTTAATAAATTAAAAAATCTGCAACCAATTCCTCCTACATTTGATTGGTTCCCAATGTATTTCTAGCTATGAACGACATTTTTAGCATAATGGTTTAAAAATCCATAAAAAAACATTCTTAGCCTCTTCTAAAATTTTCTTGTTCACAGGCAGAGTATGATTATCTTATTACAATAATGTAGACTCAGCCGTAAAAGCCCTGATGTCCCAGTGGTTAAGAATTCAGCTTCTCATTCCGGGGGGTTCTAGTTTCAAATCCATGGCATGCACCTCTTTACAAAAAGTGCATTTTAAGTTTAAATGTCACTTGGTAATGGTGAAGGAAAACAATGTGAGGAAACCTGCACACCTTAGAATTTAAACAAAAAAAAATTTTTTTCTAAGATCTGTGAAGTCTGCCAACCCACACTTGGCCAGCGTGGCAGACTAAAGTCTTAACCCTCATAATAAGAGGAGACCCATATTTCAACAGTGGAATGACAAATGGGTCGGTCATTATTTATTTTCATTTTTATTATAGACTCAGAGTAGTGTACAGTTTCTGAATGTGAGCAATAACACGATTTGTAGACACTGGAAGCTTTCAGATGGGTGGTAAAGGGTAAACTTTAGACTCTTTACCATTCTTCTAAAATACTCATATGACCCACTCATGTATTTATGACTAGTGACTTTTGAGAGGTGCTACAAAATAATTTATTCTTAGAGTGGTCAAAGTAAATTTAAAAACTTGTGATGTAGAGTCTATATTGTAGACTATTGCTTACTTTAACACTAAGAGACTTATGAGAGAATTGAGATTCAATTAGGATTTGAATTCTCGGGAAGAGATAGGGGATCCCAATTTCTCATAAGTAAAGACGAAGACGTTACATATTGCAACAGAAGTAACAAAATATTTATTTTACTTTAATAATTTATCAATGATTATTTATTATACTATTTGATTCCTTATTGTTATTTTCAAGGTACCAAAAAAAAATCAGTTCCTACGACAAAGAAGAATGGGAAACAATGGTGGAGCAGTTGCTAATGAGAGGCACTTACCGTCGGCGCATTGTCGACTTCACATCACACCCGCGCTCATACCTTATAGATGTGGACTTGGTCAGAGGTATATTCTATTCAAATTGATAGTAGCGATTCGGACATACAGTTTAATACTATTAGCAAACCATTGCATTAAAACAATTGCTCACATATATGTATGCCGGAGTGTTTGTGTTTATGATAAATTATAAGGAACAAATAGATTTGTTTTTCTAGTAGACATTTCTTGTAGTGACTCTAAGTCTTATGTGTGCCATGTATATGGCAATAGGCTATTGTTACAACCTATTCCATTGTGGAAGGTAAACATGGGTGTGTACTACACTCCTGAACCATCCCCTTCGGGATGACAGATGTGATTGTTGGGAATATGGCTATCTCTTATAAATACAAATCCTGTAATACTATAAATATAATTATATCTTATGAATCATACCATACATACTTTAAATTAATTACCATCTACATTAATGAACAATGAATTTTCTGCTTTATGATGTGATTTAATTTCCCATTGAGAACAGGTAAGTAGAATTCAAAATAAATGCTTTCCAGCTCCCTATCGGTAGTTTCAATTTTACTATCACTTACTACCTTCAAGGAAATCAGAATTGCACATGATAGGTAGGCTTTCACAATGAGAACTGTGGAATTACATGAACTTCCTAAACTTAAAATTGCTTTTCCTCTAGGTTCATCCTTCCCCAAAGCAAAACCTACACTAGGTGTGCGGCGTGTGGTGTGGTTCGCCTTGGTCCGGCTGCTCTTTTTGCCAATGCTGTACCAGTGGTGGGCGCAGCAGACATCACCGGCGTGTGCTAAGTTCCTCTTTACACTATGGATACTCCAAGTGGTCATTATTATACTACATTTTGTAGCCCCACCAACTGTTGATTTAGACGTGAGTTTTAACAGTATGATTGTTGCAATAGGACTTTTTTATATTATTTGGATATGAGGGTAACCCTTCAGGTCCTTCAGGTTCTTGTCACCATCAATATATTTGTTCTGTTGAGTTTTAGAGGCTCGCTAGAAAATTTCCGTTCAAGTGAGGGCTTCAGAATGGCCCTGTTTAGGTTCAGCTACCCAAGATTTATGGGCCTCTTGGAGCTGGTACAATATATTTAGTTAATACAAATATACATCATACACATCTAATATTACCGTCACCATATTCAATATTGACTAGGAATGTGTGAATATCAAGTTTTAAAATATTTACAATATAATAAATAAAAAATAATAATAATCGACCCATTTGTCATACCACTGTTGGAATATGGGTCTCCTTGCATATTGAGAGGGTTAAGGCCAATTAAATACAATATATGAAGATAAAAATACAATAATTGAACTATTATCACTGGTTGATTAAAACAAGTATTAATAAAACTCATTTATTACTAGTTCATACATTCATATATTTTGGTTTTACATACATTTTGGTTTTATTTCCAGTCACACTGCTGGGTGGTGCCATTATTCTTAATGGTGGTATTAAGTATAGTGCACTCCCAAATCGTGAGCACGACTGAAATGGAATTAGCCAGGGTTAGACCCCGATCCACCTATCGACGAAAATTACCACGATATTTCAGGTACATCGATAAAACTGCGCTGTACTTGTAAATAAACTTTTAATTTAAATGAAGTTGCAACTTAAATTTTTCTCAGTGTAGTATTTTATCCGCAATGTTATCTATCTCATTGAAAATAACGTATATCTAACTTATTAAATAACTAGCTGTGCCCCGCGGTTTCACTCGCGTTAACTAGAGAACAATTTATTAAAAAACTATTTTAAGAACATCACCCTGTGATCACCAAGAGTAAATATAGTAAAAACTAGTTGTGCCCACGACTTCGTACGCGTAGATTGCATAGGTTTTGGAAAAATAAATTGACATAACTTCTTTATTTGTTAACCGATTTAAATGAAAAAAACACTAAATGTTAAATGAAGCCCATCACAATGTAATCTTCAAAACTGTATTCAAATCGAATTTTTCTGAGATTAACGTGCACATACATGCACAAAGAGACAAAATGAAAAAACATTGTTTTGGATTCTCTTGCGTATTAAAGGCACCCCATTATGAATTTTTAAATATGTTTTCCATGTACAGACAGCGATCAGTTACAGTTTTATCATTAGTATGTATTTAATGTGATATTAATTAATAACTTACTGATGAATAATATATATCTAACTTATTGAAAACTAATAGAAGATCGCGATCCGACTGCGATGGTGGCAGTGGCGGTGCGTCGGCTGAGAGTGGCGCTACCTCCAGCCAGAGCAAAACACCTTTGACGAAATCGTGCAAGTTTAGACGACGCCAATCTAGATCGGATTTAAGTGAGAACGGACTGAGGTAAACTTATGTTATGTATTTCGTTTGATAGACGTTGTATGTTTGCTATAAGCTATTCTTTCTTTTCAGAACAACTTATATAGAAGAAATGTACTCCTACCTATCTCTTAAAGAAAATTGGCTTTCGTAATTTAGTTTCAATTATTTCGTACTGGGATATCCTTTACTTAATGGAATTTATACGATTTTACAGAAAACGTAAAAAAGAATCGGCTAATGAAAATTTAGTAACTGAGTTAGGATCTCCTATCAAGGACAAACCACTTACAAAAGGTAAAGCTAAAGATTCCGACGACGAAGACTACATGGCGTGGAAAAAGCCTGATGTGACAGCGCCGATAGTGACGTTTACCCCACCGCCCGATGAGGCCGTCGCTAGCCCGTCGTTTCGATATAAGCCCAACATACTGACAAAGAAATACTTGGAAAGTATTAACGTACGACAAAACTTGCAAAGCAATATAGCGAAAGCGATGTTCGCCGACGGGGATGATGGATTTGAAAGCCTCAACGGTTACATATCGTACGGTAGCGATGGAGACACACGTAATAAAGACACAGATCCACCAATATGCACTGATCCAAATGATATGAAAAATAAAGTGGATAAATCAACAAAAACACTTTTAAATCTGGAATCAAATGCATCAATAAAACAATCTGATGATAATGTTGTTGACGATGAAAAAGTAGATAAGGAGGTAGAAGACACATTGAGAACTGAAGAAAAAATGGAAGATGACAAGTCCATAGAATCGGACAACGCTATCCCTCCACGAGACTCCAGTGCTAGGAAAAGAGTCGGAGTTAGATTTAGAAATTCGTGGGCACCTAAGAACATACATCAGGAGTCCAGTGATGAAGAGTTTAATGCAATTAAGGACAAACCAAAGGTAAGTTTTGATTACCGATAATTTTAAAAACCATTGAATATGTTTATATTAGCTTTGCCCTGAATAATATTTTAAATGACCTTATTAACTTTCGTATGACTTATACTTAAGGTTAAGGACGCAAGGAAATCCGAACACGCCAAACCAGGTAGCAGTTTGCTAGCACGGTGATCTCACAGCATGATTTGTGAAATGTTTGTATTGATACTTTGAATCTTGGAACGATATCGAGTAGAAATGGGCAGCAGATCTCTGTTTACATAACTACTAATGTATTCATTAAAGAAAACTGATTTAGATGCATATGTATATTTTATCACACTGACCTAGTCAAGCATAATGTTTTAGACTTCAGCGTCGAAGTCCAAGTGTTCTGGGTTTAAGTGTTGGTGCATACCACTTTAAATTATTAAATGCACGTTGTAACGGCGAAGAAAAACATCGTAAAGAAAACCGTACTCCTTAGAATTCTCCATAGTGTTATCTTAAGCGTATAAGCTGTCTTCTTCTGGAAGGAGAACAGTGTCTATAAGCGGAATGATAAAAATGTTCCATGATTGTTATGATGATCATTTTCAAATTGCCAACCTAACCGTCACTTTCTTTCCTCACTGCAATTGTAAAAAATTTTACCTTTATGAATATGGATTTATCTATCCATCGTACTCACAGGGTAATGTACTTTATAAAGACTGGCAGAAAAACTGAAGCATTCTGGCTTGGAGGACCATTTCTCTACAATAGATTCTCCAATTTGTTAGTCACAACTCACAAGTAAAAAAGCCAAAAATGCAAAACCCGTTTCTAATCAATATCAGTTCTGTGTTTATAACAAATCATTTTATTCATGTCGATGAAGTTCTGATTGAGTGAATTTGTTTAGAAAATAGGTAATTACCAGTCTTCGTCATCCGATGGCGAGTGCTCAGCTTCCGCGCCATCCATCGCTCTGCCATCGCACCATACCATGTCAGACTGGGTTGGGCAAATCACTAACAGTAAGCCAATAACTTTATTATAAAAATATATATGTTTGACTTTAAGTCAATAGGCTCACCACTTATTCCATGGGACTTAAACGTAACCGGTGAAACGTGGGGAACACTCCTCTGTCTAATCCTTCGGGAATTACAGGCGTGATTTACTTTTTTTTTTTTAAGTCAAACGCTGGTATTTTAAAATTGTGCCAAATTAATAAAAAACAGTAACAAAATCACTAATACACAATTTCGTGCATGTAAGAGAATAAAATTTCAGTTGAATGTATTATATTTCACACGATTTCATAATATTTGTCTTCTGTTTATGGTAAAGGCTTTCTTTTTGTTGTTGTATTAATTTTCCTGCGTATACCTATAACAAATAAATACTTGTTTTGACTCAAACACATATAAACATACTATTTGTTAATAGATTAGGCGCGTCGCGTCGCTTCCTGAACTTTTTTTAAACTTAACTCGGCGGTGATTAGTCAAAATCAAATGTGACT
>DWJK01004400.1:0-12045 GCA_018248815.1 Croniades pieria auraria
AGGTGCGCGCCATGGATTTGAACCCAGCACCCCCGGAGTGAGAGGCTGAATTCTTAACCACTAGGCTATCACTACTTGAGCCATCTGATACAGGTATAAAATTACATACATATACTGCTCAGATCAAATTCGTAGAGAAATTGCTGGAAACATTAGAAAAACTATAACGAGAAATAATTTAAAAACCGCACCGTAAAATGGTTACTTTTTCATTAACAGACGAAGACAGTAATAAATGTAAGAAGTAAGAAGACAGGTATAAAAATTTTGCACATCGATTAAATTTGTATGAATGAAAACCAGTAGAATTTCACGCTCGAATTAATGTTCCCGAAATTATCTTCATAGACGAGTGGCGCGACTCCCCTTCCAGCGGGCAGAATAGGTTCTGTAAAATTTGGATTATATCCGTTGCAATGCCTTTACTCAATTGCAAAATGATACCGGATTTTATCCTCCATATTCACAATAGTATTTTGTAGTGCAATTTGGTGGAGATAGTCGGCAGTAACTAATTCTGTTGGTAAGTAGATGTAACTAACCTAAAAGCCTCCCACGATATTTAACTACTTTTATATTGGATAACGATTGACCGAGCGTTAAAAATGCCAGCTTTTTGAAAATACCCTTTACTGAAAAATTTTAAAACACTGACCGTGACCAAGGATGGTTATTTTACAGATCTACTGTCAGATTAAGAATAGAATAGAATACTTTTAATGTAATTAGGGTACAATTTCATAGTAAAATAGGGTACAATTGCCAAATCTAGTTGGTGCCTTTAGAGCTTATATCCTTCTATATGGTGTCTTGTCCACGAACCTATTTCCGGTGGCAATTTTCACTAAAGTAAAATATATGAATAAGCTCTAATTTCGAATACACATTCGTCAACAGCTGTGAAAAATATGAATAACAGTCAACTTCATTCCATTAGAATATAGTTATCATTTGACTAAAAAACAACAAATGTACTACTTGTTACTATACTGTTATTGTTATTGTTTTTTGTTTACCTTTATTGTTTGTTTTTTTCATTCTAATTTATTAATCCTAATAGTTTTCTCACATAAATATACACAACAGTTCCGGTTATCATAATTATTTAAATGATTTATCATCATCATTACAAACTTTTATCGTTCCACTGTAGAACACAAATGCCCTCTCCGAAGGATTAAAGTTAAGGCCATAGACTGCCACGCTGTCCAAGTGCGAATTGGCAGAGTTCACATGCCTTAAAAAACTTTAGGAAGAACTCTGAGGGGTGCGAGATTCGATTATTCTTAATGCTTTCACATAAAACATTTTACATAGAAAACAAATTCACTGGCAAGTAAATGACATAAATTTCATCAAATTCCCGTTCGAGGTTAGCAGCGAAATTGCTTTATGTAATAATAGACAGATCCGGCCTTAGATGATATTTCATACAATCAGATGAGATGAGATTCCCAATATCATTGAATATGGCAACCGCAGCTATCGAACTTCAATCTAGAATCATCTAGAATGTACTATAAATATTTTTATCATTACCTATTCGTATGATCTTCTTGATTTTTTGAATGCGTCAGGCCACCACGACACTAATTAAGGATGGCCGGCCTGTGTCCAACAGTGGACTAAAACAGGCTAACGATGATAACTTTGCTTTTAAACAATACAAAATGTATAAATGATTGTCCTAAATCAACCGACAATGCAAAATTGTCCTAAAACGTAGGTAAATTAAGACAAGCTTTAATGAAGACAAATTTGAAAAGGCACATTGCTATTTGCTACAATATTTTTATTTGTCCTTTTCATTATCATTGCTAATTGTAACGCACGCTTATCTTTAAACTTTTATATTCTGTCCTCTACCCAAAAGATGTCTAAAAAATATCGCTTCTTCAGCGATATTTAGACCAGATAGATACCACGTACAAAAGATAAGATAGCAGAGCGGAGTTTTGTTTTCTTTTTCTATCGCCACTTCTGTTTTTCTGTAATGTAATACTTGCTTTGACTGTCAAAATTACGGCTATAGAATTAAAGTATATTAAGGAAAGACAAAAACAATCCATTGAACCAAATATTGGGCAGAAATACAGCAGGAAATTATATATCACTAACATGTCTGCTAATAAAGTATTCTTTGGACAATACCAACTGAAACTAACGGCTGTATTATAATGTAATTTATAACTTAAGTAATATAAATACTAAAATTAATTCAATCTACAAATATCTCAAGAAACGTGCAAGTATATTCGATATGTTAGAACAGAAACAAATAGAGTCAAAATCAGTACCTTACCATTTTTAACCTTCAGCGGAGATATTAAAAACCGCTTAAAAATAACCCGCAAACATAGGTACTTATCTGTTTCTCCACCAACAAGCGCTGCAGCTACCTGGTCAAGTATATTTCAGGACTCTTCTAGTTCCAGAAGAGAGCTACATCCAGCAATTATTTAATAAAAGGTTCGTTTTTATTACCACATTATTTAAAAACCTACGCCAAACTATGTTCTTATTTTAGAGCGGAGTTACAAGCTAAGGTCCAGAGAATATCGAAAATTCGCAGCACTCCCTATTTCAATATTGATAAATACCTTTTAAATATCATCAACGAGAGAAAACCATATAAACCAAATGATATAATTCATTCGCAAAAAAAATATATATATTATCCGTAAAATTATTCAAACTGTAACATAACACAGAATATGTTTAAGAAAACTAGTGAACTAATTAACACGCGCTAAGTTGAAACACAATTTCCTGAAGGAGAAGAAAGGACTATTAACGAAACCTACATACAAAATAAAATTTAATTACATACTCTACATATGTTGAAGGCGACAATATTATGAAAGACAAATTGGCTACATTTAATTTCACGGGTAAAGCAATTACGGAGCAACTAGGTTAACTGCCATGTCCTTGTCACCGTCAACGTGAATGTATTGAAAAGACCTATATTAAGAATACTGGCACGTTATAATTTTTTTTTTGCTAACGAAGTAAAAATTCTAAATTTAAATTCAACGTAACAACACTGGGTCTCCTTGCTATTTCACGTGACAAGGCTCAGTCTTAGGTCCTCTGCTATTTTCAATACATATCAATAATATACAAGAAATAGGTCTGACGGGAGAAGTAACACAATACGTTGACGACACGTGTTTATTTTATTTTAGGCACTCAATACATGACATTATTACAAATGCGCAGAAAGACTTAAATTTACTTAACGTATGGTTTCAATCTAATTTATTAACGATCAATATTTCTAAAACTAAATATGTAAGCTAAAAATAAAAAAATAGCGGAACATGAACCTCTTAAAATAAATAATGAAAAAATTAACATATCAGAGCTGGAAAAATACTTAGGCCTCGTCCTCGACAGTAGTCTTACGTGGAAACCCCATATAGAAAAAATTAAAGACAAGTTAGTCTCTCTAACTGCAGTCATACGAAATGTTGCACGATGCTTTCCCCAGAAATTATGTTAACTTTTTTATAATGCTCTCGTCAAACCTCAAATTAAGTATTTAATTGAAATTTGGGGTTCAGCTGCAAAACCAAATCTAAATCTATTACAAAGAACAAAACAAAGCCATAAAAGTTCTTTTTCATTATAATTTCCTAACTCCTACCAACAAACTATATAAAATTACTAAGTTGTTAAATGTTCTTCAAACTTATAAATATAATACGTGCTTACTAATACGCGAAATTTTAACAAAAAATATTCTCACACAAATTAGTTTACCGAGGAAAACACAGGTACAAAAAATGCAACTGAGAAATGCGAATAACATTGTTATACGGGCACCGCGAACCACCTACGGTAAAAAGACGATTTTCTTTGAAGGCGCTCAATTATATGTATAATAATAAGCTTCCTAGGGATATTAAGAACGCACAATCTATAGGAACCTTCTAAAAACAGTTAAAACAATATTTAATAAACAATAGTTCAATCTACATTACAAAAAATCAACAATAATAACAAAATAAATAAATAAAAGAAAAAAAACGTAGGTACAGGTAAGAATAAATTTTTTTTTATAAAATAAACATTGAAAACAAATGAAAGATACATATAAATATTAATAATAAAAAAAAGTAAATAAAAAAATAAAAACTAATAACAGCATGCCTAAACGTATAAAAAAATATAATAATACATATAATAAAAACAACATAAAAATATATATAATAAAACCTTTAATATGAAAAGTATACGAAATACACACAAAACGTAATATTAACATAGATTTACAAAATTGTAAATAATAATAAAAAAAAAAAAAAAATGTTGCATCTTGCCGCATCTAGTCTTGAGAAGTCCATAATAGTTACTCTTTCGAACAGGTCGCTATGAGGTACTGTTTTACTTCTACCCTCTTATATTATAAAATTGGCAAATTGAAACAAACGTTATTATTTTAATGATATTTATAAACTTCTGTAAACCATAAACTCTTGTTTGCTTCACTGTACATTAAATTGTAATTAGATTAAGTAGATATGTAAGTTCTTATGTAAGCGAATTCTGCAATTCTTAGTGAGAATAATGTTTCTTAAACCATATACCATATATCGCCACGCCAAGCTCCTTACAGGTTGGGACGAGAACATTGTGAGACAAGTTGATCTGTGAATGGATGTAACATTATCTAACTCCCTATATAAAAGTGTTTGTAGAAATTTCCATATATTTCTTTATCGACTGTATGGTCATTGTTACACGATTATTGCCTAGTTTGGGATCAGATGGCCATATGTGACTTGTCCGAAGATGTTATTATGATTTCAATAAACATCCGATCAACTACATTGTCCGCCCACGCGTCAGATATTGGTATTCGGAAGCTGATACTTTCTGAGAACGGTCGCGAGAAGTTTCACGGTCACTGCTATAAAGGTCACGCTTCACTTCACACTCAAGATTAATTGATATTCCAACGGTTTGAAGTTACTCTTGTTAATCGTTGTTTCGGTAAACTGATCACGTTGATACCTCACACCTTAGAAAGTCTGCTGGCGATTTTCGCCGCGTTAGTCCAAGTTTAGTTTTCAGCTTTTAGTCAATTTTAATGGGTACACAGGACAAAATCAAAATCTTGAAAGAACTTCACACAAGAGAAGAAAATCCCAAAGTAAGTTATGATAAAAGAAGTTAACATTCGCTATATGTAAATGCTTTTCTACAAGCAGCAATAACAGCTTTACTACGACCCAAGTTTGTTAAAAAAGATACGCATATTTCTTCCCGTACATCGGACTCAGGTGCTAATATATTTAGATTCCATAGCAGAAGTAACACACATACAATGTCACCCCTTTACTTGGAGAAGAACATTACTCGACTTGCTCTGTTTATTTTAATTAGTACTATTCAATTACGCTGCTTCAGTGCGAATTTACACTCATAATTAAATTTAACGATACTTATATGGCAAGTGAGTCAACTTAACCTTATAATCTGTTCTGGTTTCGCGAAGCTATCGTTCGTAGATTCTTTTACGAGTAGCGTCACGTGAAAATCTTTTCCCGAGAGTTACCATACATTGCAAAGGACGTTAAGCTGTTCCTAGTATTAGTCAGTCATTTATTAGTCATGAATGTATGTCGACCAATAAACTAATTGATAAATTTAAGCTCAATAAACCTGCCTCAATAGTGAAATGCTATATAGGCATAGGAATGTACCAATTAGGTAAGAAAATTATTTAGCTATTATGCAGTGATTACCTGGTCTTCATTACTTTGTGTCTAAATATATTCGTTTCTTTAGTTGTAATATTTTGTTAATAACTTCAATTAATTTCATTTCCGGCAAAGGATATTCTAGGAGCTTAAATAACAACAGTTAACTTGAGAATTTACGTCAAGTCGAAATTTAAGTTAATATCAGAAAACGCTCTCAAATTGTATAAAAACTCTTCGAGATCTCAAACCCTTTGAATATATTAACATATATTTCATTTAATAAATTTATCCGACAAAGCAGAAAATATAAAAAAAAAAGAAAAATTTTTTTTTTTTAGAAGAGACCGAAGAAATTTGTTACGTCTGTATCCAGTAGAAATTGTTAACTTCTACCTACTCCTAGGTCTTTAACTACGATTGTATTTTATTACAGAGAAGGGCAAATACCTTGGCTCTCCGTGCGACTTCACATGCAACCCGAAGCTGGTGCACGTGTATTGCGAGCCCACCACCAGCTCCTGCCAGTGCGACCCGAAGCACCCCGTCGAGCTCGGCCCCGCTAGAGGATGTGCTAAACGTAAGTGTGGCTTAGTGATATCACATAGATGGCGCTAGTTGTATTGTCAAAAATCGCTTTAATATTTTTTGATTTCTTGTTCGTACAGGACCGAATTTTTTTTTTTTATGATAGGACCCTAAACTATTCGAGTAATTCTGAAAAAACATTCACATATGTCGTCATCAAGTCGATACATATTTATTTATATAAATTCTCACGAAACATTTAACAGTAGAGTTACACTATAAACAATTTTAATCAAGTTCATATCTACCCAGCTTTCGGTGTAATTACGTTAAAAAATTTCCGCTTTAAGTAAAACTAGCGAAGAAGAAACTCTTGTAGAAAAATTATACTGCGAAAATTAATGAGGTTCAATTTTGCAGTACGAAGTACTTCGGAACTTAATAAACTTCAAAGCACTCGTTACTTTGACCTTCCAGATTTTATTTTCTTATATCAAGAGGAGCTCTATATAGTTTACTTTTATCTCACTTCTATAGGATATCAGTTTATTTTATTTATGTAATTATTTATATACACAAAAAAATTGAAAGTAAAAAAACGAATAAGATCTGTACAAAAGTCATGCTTATTTCTAAAGAAATCTCTTACAGCAGAGCCGTGACTGGAGAAGGCGTTATCCATAAGTAGTGGCAGATATACTCGTACACCTAAAACAGTAGTGGAGTATTAAAATATCAAAATGTAAACACAGTTCTATAATAAGTATACAAATGTTCGATACACAGTAATAGCTGAGACTGCGGCCTTAACCCTCTCACTTTAAGATGAGACCTATTTTCCAACAGTAGGATGATAAAGGGGTCATTTCTTATTATTTTTTACTGATTATTGATATCTACATAAAAGTTATCAGCTCATTAATTTATTTTTACAATTTCATAAAAGACTTACATTTTGTGTCTTAAGGTTTCAGAAATAACGTATAAATAAACGAATGTGTAAGGTTTGAAAGTACTTTCCTCGAAAATCTTAACTTTAAGGTTACGTGATAAGGTTTCAGAAATTACATAAATAGACGAATTTATAACATTGTAATTGGTTACCTTGGAAACCTAAGCTTCAGATGATTTACCCAGAGAGATATTACATATAGAATAGGGAAGACATACGGCAACCTGTAAGCGGCAACGTCCGACGGTTAGAAAGAGAGAAACGATCGCGATACCCTATCTCTATCTCACTATTGATGCATGACTCACGCTAGCTCTACCTGTGCGTGCGCGAGAAGAAAGAGACAAAGAGATCGGTAGCTTCTCATTTGCTTTCTCTTTTTCTCGATGGACACATTTTAGGCTGACTCTCCTAACCTACACATTATATATCTATGTATGTAAAAAATCATTAGTATCTTTCAACATAATATTTTCAAATTAAATGTATGTAAATATCGAGCACCAGAAATGTTCCTTTATTTTACGTACCCTTTCAAATAAACGTATTTGTTCGTGATATACGTATACGCCTACAAAATAAACGAATTCATGATAAAAACGAAATATATAAGAAATGAACATCTTTTCTTCAAACACAATTATTCGTAGCTAGCGGCAGAATACAACAGATTAATAAATCAGTCGTACGATTCATTGGATTTCCTTTTGTATATAACTGGGTTGTTTTCGAATAGAATTGTTTTGTTGTTTCTTTTCTAAGCCTGCTCAAAACCTACGCGATACCGTGAGTCTGCTCAAAATCCTTCCTCCCACGTAAGGAGATATAATAAATTAATATAACCATTCCTCTGTTCCAATGACTGTGCGCTTTTTATAATACATCATTTTCGAAACGAAGGCCCCATCTAAACTCATTTTATCAAAAATGTTGTAACGTATCTTCTTTTTGGGACCTGCTTCTTGGGACAACTGGTAGATAAAAAGCATGCCGTTCCAGTACAGATCTTTCAATATTTATATACACAGATAAATCAAGAAATATTACGTATATAATCGGAGGGAGATACAAAAAACAGCGTTGTTTACTCCATCCCGTGATTATTGTTCGTTCAAAAACCCAGCATTAAAATCTACGTTGATGTAAGGAAAGTTACGTAAAATATGCATTAACTGTACATTTTAATTAAGGTCATGCCAGGAATGATCGCCATCCGTTGCCAACTTGTATACCGGATGCTTATATTATTAATATATACTGAGGTGAAACTACGGATATACATGTGTATGTATATGTATTCAGGGTTCTCCTAAGATCTATGAACCAAATTGACTTCCTAATTATATTACTGTTCTACCAGTAACAAACCTTCACCTCAGTTTTGCTTACGAAAGTGTCTGATATTTATAGATGAAACTGGGCTTCAAACGCATTAAACAACACAAAAATTAAAAACCTTAAAATCTCCGAAACCGCCTTGCTTGTGTGAACAGAATGATGACTGTACAAGTGTACATCGCATGAGATCTGTAAGAGTGGAGACCTTTGACACTGATTGTGAGTGCTCCCAGTCTATCCTTAAGGGATCTAGCGCGATGATATAGTAATAATAACAAACCCGCTCGCGCTCACCCAACGAAACATTCTGCCGAATTCCTTCTTATCCAACATACTTGTTTGTTTTGAACTTAACATTGCGATAAGATAAAATTGGAATTCTTAAGATGATCGAATTTCGAAGTTTTATTATCAATTCACAATAAAAATGTGACTCTACTTTGATAAAAAGACAGACGTCTGCGTATTGTCTATTTATACGTTTTTTGAGACGGCTTAATAATATTTTATTATTGAAGATCGTAGATAAAATAAGACCAACTGTGAATGAGTAACAATTTTTCCTTTAGATTGTCTACGATATAAGTTCTTTTATGTTTTAATTAGAAAGGCAGCGCGATACAAGCACGACTTGTGCCTTAAATTGAGTTTCTGCAGGTAATATCCAGGCAATTTTACACAAAGAATTTAATACGAAACTGGACAGAGCCTAACTATGATGACCAGATACATCAATTCCTAGATACAAACAAACATAGGTATCATACAAAAAAATGTACTGATATTAAGGTGAGAATGTCATCAAATTCTAACGTAAACGTCACATCGCGCCTGTAATCGTCGTAGTAGTAGACAGAGAAGTGCAGTACTCTCCCACGTTTCACCACTTGCACACCCATAGCCCATTGCCATACACCGGGCATAAATCCACACTACGACCTACTGCTAGGCATTTTAAGTTAGAAATACCCAACAGTAGATACCGAACCCGGGGATCAAACCCAGGTCCTCTCAATGAGCACTCGCACTTACAACCACTTGCCCAACAAGGCAGTCAAAAATTTTAAAAACTGTTCGTAAGGAAAGTCTTGAAACATTTATAGATTACGAAAACCTCCAAGGAAACTTATTTCGTTCACACAAATACATTAGTTACTGAAGGGGCGTCACGACAGCCTAGTACGGGGGAAGCGACTCAATTACCGGGTCGCCAGGTGAACTACACCGTTCACAGCTGCGACCTATACATCTACTGCTATAGATTGTAGATTCGTACGATACGTATCAATCTCGACTATTGTGCACGTATTTGGATCAATTTACCCACTTTAGTTATGATAGTTCGGCATGTACAAAGTACAGCTGATACCTTTCTTGAATTTACCTTTGATACCTTTCAATCCTCACATAGATAGTTGTGTTGGAAAACATATTCAGAGTACGTTTGCATGACTTAGCTAATTTTCGTATGCCGTATATTTCATCATCATCATCATCATTATCATCATCATCATCATCATCATCATCATCATCATCATCATCATCATCATCGGCCTATTTCAGTCCACTGCTGGACATAGCCCTCCCCAAATGTGCGCTATCGCGCCCTGTCTTCGAAATTTCAAATTTAAATTCAATACCATAGCTCAAGAAAAAGAAAGATTTAAACTCACGGATATTAACATTGATGAAAGCGCTATAAGCGCGTTGCTGTGGCTGACGATACCATTTGCTGCTTTAGAATCACCGTGTGATGTTTTCGAGAGGAATAGTTTGCATGTGTTACATGAAGTAGCGAAATATTTGGAGAAGTGTCAGTTGTTACTAGACCGCATAATAATATTTTTGGCGTTAACACTACTTTACTTTTCATTAACAATTATGTTTGATGCAATCATTGCAACCACTCTTAATGTCAGCCCTTGGGTAGAAAAGAAAAAATATGGAACACTGGTGGGTTTAACACGAAGAGGAGACATATTATCGGTAGTTAAATTTCATAGAAGAAAATTGAATTTATTTACAAGTTTGAAAAGTGTAATTATAAACAGCACTCTGAGAGAGGGGAGACATATTTTCTTCAGTCAACAATGAAAGGTACTCGTAAAAGGAAAGAACAGTGAGGAACAATAACCGATTAAGAAGCAACTAAAGCGATCGATTTTCAAACTAATAAGCCGTATATTAATTAAGAAATAGGGGAACGCTATTTATTACGTTAGATATTAAAAAAAAAATATATTATCAACCCATTTGTCATTCCACTGTTGGAATACGGGTCTCCTCTCATAATGAGAGGGTTAAGGCCGTAGTCCGCCACGTTGGCCAAGTGCGGGTTGGCAGACTTCACGCACCTTAGAATTTTTTTTTTTTATAAATTGAAAGGTGTGCAGGTTTCCTCACGATGTTTTCCTTCACCATTAGCAAGTGATATTTTAAAACGCACTTTGTAAAGGGGTGGGCGCCATGGATTTGAACACAGCACCCTCGGAGTGAGAGGCTGACTTTCTTAACCATTAGGCTATCACTGCTTTTTTATATTATTTTATATTAATAGATATTAAACTATTATTTTATTTAACAAGAAAGGTGAGTCTTCTTAAGACAAGAAACAAATATAGGACACACAAATTAAGTAGTTCTATATGTATACATGTCACTTCATATCCCACTATGCGCTAAAATATCTTCTCGGCGTCTCTACATTAGGAATTTTAACAGGTAAAGTCTGATTACTCACACACCCTTATTAGAGCCCACACCCCGTAGAGCTAATTGTTCAGTTTTCGAATTTTTAATTAGAATTGAAAATCTTGCTATCCTCCCTTTTGCTATTTTTCCCTTTCATGTTTACTACTTTTCTTTTGCTTTTCTAACTCATTTTTTCCCGGAAAAAATATAATGGTTTTTTATTGCAATTTTCACTACGTTTAGGTAATTATGTAACACAACATCACGTTGTACGAGTATTTCTCCAAAGATGTATGGAGGACTGGAGTAGGCTGATGATGATGATGAAGATGACAATGATGATGATGTTGATGATTTTGATGCTGATCCAATACATCGGATACAAATCCAGACCTCGAGAAATCATTTACGAATTGCTTTTTATAAGCTCAGCATACTTCCATAACATATTATAACGTAAAATCACAACTGTAGCCCCAAGAGGTAGGCAGAAGAGTGTACTACACTCCCACTTTTCACCAGTTTCGTTTACGTCCTATGAAATAGGTGGTGAGCCCATGGCCATACACCGGGCGCAGATTTAGACTCCGAGTTGTTACTACAAATTCTAAATTAGAAAAATCCAACAGTACCAGACTCGGGATTTGAACCCAGGACCCCCCGATCGGCAGTCGCGCTCGTGACCATTCGACCAACGTGGCAGTACTTTCATAACATATATTACATATAATAGGTAAACTATATAGACTGTTTATAGTAACGGAATATTGATTTTAATAAATGCCACAAACGATTTAGTTTGTAATTCGAAATTATTTTCCGATAACT
>DWJK01004401.1:0-12044 GCA_018248815.1 Croniades pieria auraria
TATAAAGGCACCCCATTATGAATTTTTAAATATATTTGCCATGTACAGACAGCGATCAGTTACAGTTTTATTATTAGTATACATAAGGATTATTCTAGCACTATTCTACATAATATTATAAGATACCTTACATACCTTAACTTCTCGATAATTCACATTTGTTTGTTCAAATATTTGTATATATCTATGTTGAGTTTCTCAGTTCTCAAGGCGAATTCCTGTAGACTTAACCTGACCATATCGTTGGGAGGCAGGCGGGGGGTATTTGATCATATCGAAGCGAGGGGATGACCCGGAATTTCATCTCCCTGAGAGGTTCGAACTATGCGGCGTTTATTCTAGTTCCCTCGATTCGATCCTTATTATTGAGAAACTGACTTATGGAATCAGCGATATAGATATGAATTCGAAGAGCTTGGTATGAACAGTCCGGATGTAGTGGATCCTTGTTTCGGAAAACGTTGCAGGTTACGTCAATCCGCGTTTTACAAGCGTGGCAGACCCTTCTCATTCTGAAATGAGACTCGGTGGACAAGAGGTCTGGCAGATCATGACAGCGATGTGATTGTATTTAAGGCTTTTCATTGTTAAGTTAAATCTGAGTATCGCACCGTTTGCAGTGTGAAAGAGTATATTTCTAGTGTGAACTGATATGATTAAATTATTTCAATTCCCTGTGCTTACAATAGTGTCTTCGGAGCAACAAAAGCCTTCACAGCTTTTGTAAAGATAGAATTCTCTTACATAAAGGAGGTGGTGATATATAATACTAAATTACGAACAGTCTTGTCTGCACTGGATTCTAAAGATAACACTGGCGACCGGAAAACCGTGTAAAATATGAAATGTTCCGCAAACAATGCAGGTATGTAGCCCCATTGTCTCCTCTGAAATTGCTTTAACAATACCAGAGCTTTGAGTAAATAATAATGGAAAAACTAAGACGTTAAATTGAATCTTTAAATTTGTAAGATATTGGAGGACTATTTCAATGCATTTTCAGTCATGCACATTTATTATTATTATAGGTATTATTGAAGAATATATACTTTTTTATATTAGTGAAATTAGAATACAACTATTCCTCTGACTTAGCGATATTACATGCCGACTTGGGACAAACGCAATACATATAAATATAACATCTAAAGCTTTATTCATAATAAAAAGGAACGAAAACTATCTTCGAGCACATTGGTTCCCGTCCCTTACCCGCCCAATACAAATGGTCGGTGCTGCCACTAAGGAATTTCATCTCTACAAAGGTACGAGTACCAGTCATGATTTATTTCTATTCATATTATTGCGGACAATTTTATAAGAATGTCGTGTATCCTTAAATAAATTTCCCAATAATCTCAGTTGTCTACCAAGTTAAGTTTATCCACATATACTATGTACATGTTTCTCTTATGCCGTGCTTTGAAATATCTCGTTTTATGTGTGTTGTATAGGTCACAGATAGTAAGATAGATTGTGAACTTGATCGAAATGACGCCTTCAGGAAATTAAAAAGCAGCGTCGGAACAGCAAATAACGAAATGAATTATTAAGCACTTGCTACAGGTCAACGAACAGTGACAAACTCGTGGTTTAGAATCCAGGCCCTCGCAATGGCGGTCTTGGTTCAAGTGCTGGTGCTCTTTCTATCCAAACCTGTGTTTTAAGAATGAATATCATTTGATGTAATGATAAGGAAGTCCATCGTATGGAAACCTGACACCTTAGTTTTCTAAGACATGTGAATTCTGTCCATTTGTAATTGGCCAGTGTGGCAAACTATGGCCTTAATTGTTCTAGAGGAGACCCGTGTCAACAGTGGGTCCATAAAAAGTTACATGACGTTAATGTTAGAGAAAACTTGTATTCATAGACTAAAAAAACCAGTATATCAATATAGCGTTTTAAATTGATCATATTAAAAAGATAGTCATTATCAATTATCAATGAATCAACATGTTTTGAGTAAAGCCCTCCGCTCTGAGCGCCTGAGAAAACGTGCATTACATAAAATTTATACCTTTGTCTTATTTTGTCATTTGTTCTCGAATATTATCCAAAATACTTTCATTGGCAGTGAGTGCTGCGAGTGACAGCGCAATAATAACCACTTTCCATTCTCTCGACTATTTACAATTGTTTTAGAATGATGTTTAATTTGACAAAGGGTCTGGAGACATGAAATATTTGTTCACGCTTTTTTTCATCTTCATGGCTTTATTCCCCGAAAGGGTATGCTGAGGATTGTGTTACACTTCCATAATCCACCTGTTAAATTTTGCCATTCCATTGCGTCCCATGGAAGTGAGCCTATTGCCTTATATCGGACACTAATCCAGAACCCAAGTTCGTAGTAAAAGAGTTACAAAAATACGCTAGTTGCTGACCGAAAAATCGCACCCAGGCCCTCTCGATCAACAGTCGCGTTCAAAAACCACTCGATAAACGAGGCAATATAAAGCTTTGCTCGAGCTTTCATATAAAAATACCACTTTGTTTAATATCATACAGCAAAAGCAGATGTTTGAAACGCTTAATAAATAAACATATACATAAATATATGACATAAAGGATTAAAACATTCGCTGCCATAGATAATAAATATAAGCCGATCACCCATTTCGCCATACAACGTGAGGTTGACACGTGCTTAGCAACAGTGAGGTTTTATACCTCTTTAATAACCCCGCATACGCGAAGACCGAATATTTTATCCACAGACTACAGCTGTTAAAATGTAATTATTTCAGAAGCGAAGCGCTGACTGTTTACGATAATTATGGTCTGAAATACGAAACCATCTCCGTCAGTTCCTTCCAACCCCTGCATTTCCATTTGCGATGTTTTGTCTCTTGTTGCCAACATCATTCGTTTTGTCGGGGCCCGGGCCGTTCGTGGCACATGCAAATATTTACCGAGTAGGGGTTTTGTGCTTTGACATTCCTACATTATTTCCTCACTTGAAAACATTTGGCTAGACTTTGTTTAGTATCGTCTTTTCAAGTGCGTACACTCGAAATGCTATTCTATTTTCTGTTCGGTATATCTGCGTTCCACTACATCACATGTTCACAGTAACACTTTTAGAATATCATGTTCCTTGTATACACAATATTATAGATACTTAATCGCAAATGTAGCAACGATTAATATTAAATATTACTAATATTATTCTACTATATATTATATTACTAACAGCAGTGATAGCCTAGTGGTTAAGAATTCAGTCTCTCACTCCGGGGGTGCTGGGTTCAAAACTGTGGCGCGCACCTCTTTACAAAAGTGCGTTTTAAGTTTAAATGTCATTTGCTAACGGTGAATAAAAGCATTGTGAGGAAACCTGCACACCTCAGTATTTATAAAAAAAAAAAAATAAGGTGTGTGAAGTCTGCCAACCCGCACTTGGCCAGCGCGGCAGATTATGGCCTTAACCCACTCAATATGAGAGGAGACCCATATTCCAACAATGGAATGACAAATGGGTCGATTATTTTTTTTTTATATATTATTCAACGAATAATATTAAATATTACTAATATTATTCAACGATTAATATGGTTAACTTTCTATTTGAAATTATTTTATTTAGAGAATATTCGTCCCGAACAACATCCGTGCCATGAAACCGACTGAAAGATGAGATGTTTCAGACGACATTTTAATAAATTTGATTACGTTGGAGTGTATGTTATAATTAATTCCGTAAGTGATATCGATAGCGACGCTTTACCCGAAGCATGCTCATAAACGTCTAAGGTCGTTGGACAAACGTTTCACCTGTCGGTTTTCAATTGCGGTACATTGAATGAAAATAAGTGAAATCATATTATTAAAAATATTAAAAAAACAACTTAATAATTAATGCGAGGTATTTATATATTGCAAGATTCAGTAGTGAAATATGAGAGCTAATAACGGAAACGGTTTATGCATGATTGCATGAATCTTTGGTTTTTAATACCCTATGATTCTATTCTGTAGTATTATTTAAGAGACCAGAGACCAGAGTAATTATTAATTTTAATAATGTTCGGGAAACAAACATAACCATAGTCGTCATAATTAAAAATAAATTAGTCGATACAAATAGCCGTGTTCCGTGGAACGTCTGAATTATATAAAAGATAAACAAATCGTTTCTTCAATTATATGATGGCTGTTGAAGTTTTCTTCATCATTATTGTCAAGAATGTTTATTGGCCGTATACTGTCACATTACACACATCCAGCTAGGTGGAGTGACGATATACGCAAAGTGACTGGCAGTGGTTGGATGCGAAGGGCAGAAGATCGAGCTCAGTGGCGTGCCATTGGAGAGGCCTATGTCCAGCAGTGGACGGGAGCAGGCTAACGATGATGATGATGATGATGATATATTTTTAATGGTCCTGTAATTTTTTCTCACCTATATTTGATTTAAGGTTTTTTTTAGTGTTATGCAACACGGTTATTAGTCGATTATTGGAATACAATTATTTCATTTAAATAATTGATACTTCGTGGGGGGTCGATAATGAATTGACATACAATTAAGGTTAGGTTTTCAGTATAACACACGTTATTAGATTACTAGAACATTACAGTCTCAGAATTAAAAACTGAAAATCTAATTTCGCAATTCACTCGAATAACTCGACAATAACTGGCTTGTCAGATTTTTTGAATTTAGAATAAAGATTAATCGATGAAAAAATAGAAAAATACTTCATTATAATCAATTACCTTTGCGTATAGTGTACAAATTAAAAATTAATAATGACGTTGAAAATGGCGGGAAATAATTTTAATTAAATACGTCCATTTTGTACAGAACTTTATTCGGTACATTTGAGCGTTGTCGTGAAATATTTTTAAAACATCATCATAGATTGAACTTACAATTTAGAAAACGATAAAATTCAGTTAGTGAAAGATTTAATTATCTTAGACATCAAAAGTTTTTACACTATTCATTATTATTTTATTATATTAAATAGTAAACCAAAGTTTATTTAAAAAAACAATGTTTGTAACAGCAAAAGTAACAATACATAAGCCATTATGCTGTATGTTTCGAAAGAGTATATGTTCAGATTGAAGAAAAATTTTATCGAACGCTTCAAATGTAAGTGGACGTAAATAATAATTATATTATATTGTTAATAGATTGCTTTTAATTTAGTTTTGCAGCGTTTTGCGTTTTAAGTGTCACTTAAACTTTCATTTAAAGTTTGTTTATCATGAAAAATTAAAAAGAATTGTTTCAGGACTTATGTCAGCCTATTCACATTTACTTTGATGAATCATAGTTTTATAACTATGATTCATCAAAGTAAATGTGAATAGGCTTTTTTCAGGTATGCTTGATCTACGCTAGGAGATATCTGCATTTTACGTCAGGCGGCATCGCAGAAATACACTTATCAACGTATTATATAAAAAAGTACATATTGGTTTATGTAGGTAGTGGGATTACTTAATGAGTAATACATAGATTTCAAAAAGATATTTTTGTTACTGACAAACTGCAGCAACATTTCAGTTTCATTTTTTTTGTGAAGCAAAGCCGAAAACGGTTCAGGAGTGGCGTCGATTAAAGGAGGCCTATGTCCAGCAGTGGACATCTAAAGGCTGATGACGATGATTGAAATAGGAAAATAACTAGAAAGACTGTACCTACTTATGTTTATTTTGCTATCTCTACTTGTCTTACCTTGAGTCCTCCCCTGTACCCTGCCGCTTCTGGCGGTACTCTCTTGACTCGCGGCCTCCTCCATATGCCAAGAGTATTCCATCTTAAGCTCAAATCATAGTCCAGTCAACTTATGTAGCGTCCAAAACGAATCCGATGTGACACATGGCGTTATATAATAACAAAAGATCAAATTATTTTTCAACTTAACTATTTCAAAAACAAATTGTCTTTTTTAAACTATTATTTTTAAACTGTTCGTCTCTTTTAAAATCACCTCGTTTATTACGCGGTTATACGATCGATATTTCAAATGGTTCTGTTTTTAAATTTAAAATTCGAACAGAGCGTTGATTAGACAATTTTTTTCTTTTTTGTGACAAAATGGCGAATGGACTGCGACTTCGACGTTATTAATTCCGCGGCAGCACAATTACTTTTCACTTTTATTCACATCGAACGGTGAAATTGAATGGATCGACGGACCGTACATTTACGAGTCTTTCGTGTGTACCATTAACTGAAATCGAATACATTGCTTAAAATTTTTTTTATTGATCTTACAGAACTCACGTAGCGGCCCGTTCAACTTTTCGCTGTTTTAATTTCCGTCCTATATTTAAAAATGTTTAAGCACAGATATAAATTAACAATTTGATGGCCATCAAACGGATTGCGATTTAGAAAAAAAACAACATTCGTCCAATAAACGTCCGTCAATAGTTTAAACTTGGAAGGCACTGACAGTACACGTAACGTTGTTCTATTTCACCCTTGACGTGCGAAAGAGGTAGTCAATGAAGCATGTAATAGAATAGAAAGGGACGGCTATATTTGCCTAACGATTTTCACGAAAAACAGTGGTGGTTTTCATGTTTGACCAATAGCGTGTCCTCCCCTTTTCGTGATGATATTTTTTTCTATAAGGGAGGGCTGGACTGTTCCTAATTTGAATAAAGTGCAAAGGGGTGGGTAGGGATTGTTCGAGTATTTCAGTTGTGTATTTCGGCTATTTAGACAGTCTAGTTAGTTCAGCAAACTATGTTGAATGATGGCTCATGATTAGAACTCGGGGATACTGTTAGATTTTATAACGGTAATAGCAAAACATGCAAATGACGTATAATTAATGGGTGAAAACGACGACAACAATCATAAAGCATCAGATTTGAAACAAACAGTAATTTAAAAAATTCCAGGACTTTCAACTTTGTAGCGTTTCCCATTTATCGTTTTATTATTTTCATTATCTTACTGGTAATCCTAATTTGAAGATGTAGGTCTTAAACATTATCACTTAACATTTTTATAACGATAGTTCAATTTTGTTTCAATTCATTTGAGTTATGGGTTCATAAATATATAAAAGAATTTTCACAGTGTTATAGTACAGAACATTCGATCGGTTTCTTGTTCAACGATATTTAAATAATGGGACATCCTCAATACGAAAAGAGCTCTCCTTCAATGCCGGCAACGCATTGGCAATTCCTCTGATGTTGCATATGTCTATACGTAATGATGACGTTTTACCGTCAGGTGGCCAAACTGCCCTCTTGCCGTACCTTACGAAGTTAATTTAGAGAAACACAGACAAACAAATATTTTGTCTAATTGTAAGGGTTGCCAGTGTAACTCCCACGATACAAGGGGTGGTGGGCAATGATCGGCGACGACCTGCGCCCCGCTAATAAGCGTTTATTGTAATTATTGCCATTACATTCGACAATTTAGGGGGATGTTATTGGCTTTGATATTTGTACGATTAGGAAAATGAAAGTTTAACGTGATTGAGCAATGTGGTGGAAAGTGATCAAGGTTTGCACACTTTCTAACAAAATAATGTTGAAGATAAAGCAAGGGTGGAATAGGCTTTGTATAGTCATGTATGGCCTGTCTTAGGACGTATCTGCTCTTTCCATTAAGCAGAATCGCGGCCTACAGTACGATACGATAAATGTTAGGCTGCAATATGTTAAAAAAAAAATGAACATTTAATCGACTGTTTGATCGTTACTTTGAATCCAAAGAATCAAAATTGGATTAATATTAAAATCTTAGGTGACTTAATTGAGTTTAAGGTCGAAAATAAAATTGGGCTTGAGTTTTACACAGTAACTTCGTATCGTCATTTGTTGCACCAAAACTTTTAATAGCAAATCGCAGAGCTTTCCTTACCTTTTGAGGTAAGTTTTCACTCTACTTAGAATCTTCGAGAACGTTTAATACAAACCGGTCTCTTGACGAACATTCGACATTGCAAATCTCTTCCTTTCTGACTGTTACAGCTATAATATTACTGAATTGAGTTTTGATAAATGCCAGATACGTATTCGGTATTTTTGATTTATTGATGAAGACTTTTTTGATGAAGACTGTTTTGGTGAAGTCCATCGTTGACTCATCCAGTACCAAAAATATCCTGCCATATCAGATATGTTTCTGTTAGTTTTAAGAAAAATCACGAGTCCGTTGATATATCTACACTTTCAGTAATTCTCTTTACATGGTCATGGACTTCAGAACCGACACGATACTCATATCATTGAAATCATGCAACAGCCACTGAAAGACAGATGGCATGACCCTCGACTCTTTCATATTTATAAAATACCAAATTTACGTAAACACCACCGTTAACACCAGCTGTACAGCCACCCTCGGTCACACTCCATCGGCTCCATCAGCACCTGACGGAAACCTGCGCGTCATGCACGATCGCGTCCGATCTGGTACAGCACACCTACACAAGTCACCTTCAACGAATAAGAATTTGGGTGCGATGTCATAAATCCGCTATGCCGCACAGTAGTCCGGAGGAAGTCTCCCATACCGCGCTTACTCGCCACGCTCAATGCTCTCCTCGACGCCGCGCCTCATGTTGACTTATTTGCTGATGATTGGAAGACGGTCTTATCGGAGTGCCTGCACTACTGTGGTACGCATGCGTGATGTATGAATGGTATTTCAAAACTGACATTTTTCTATGACCTATCGATTTATATTTTTCTTTTTACTCCTATGGTTTTTTCTTTGTAATTGATATTTTTTTTATTTTTCTTTTTGTTTTTTTGTAACATATTGTAATTTATATCATGTGATTGTAATTTAATGTTTCTGTAATTGTAAATGCTTAACTCATTACTTTAATTGGAGGGATCCGTACTAATTGACTAAATAAATAGATAAATAAAATATGTACATAACTTTTGTAGGGTCCCTTTATTGGCACTGTGTTACTAGTTCTTAAATACTTGTTTTTTGCTTTTTGTTTCGTTTTGTTCCCGCTATATCTTGATATAGCGATGGGACCGCCTGAGTGCACTTTGATATATACCTATTTCTCTTGTTACTATTTCTTCTGTATGATGTAAAATGGAGTGTATAACCGTTATTATACCATTGGGTATCTTCTTATTGTTTCTACCTTGTAATGAAGTAAATAGTCATAACTGTTCTTCTACGGTCAATATTTAGATGAAACGCTTTGGAGTACACCTCATCATCATTATCAACCATTTTATTGTCCCAGGGTTGGAGCCAAGTCTCCTTTCAGATTAAGAAGAATTACGTTTGGCCTATTGCGTTTTGGTAACTTTGACCTTCGGGGGAGGTTTTAATTCCATTGCAAAATATCTTGCAGACTGGTTGACCGCTAATTCATATCTCATTCTATATTTACCAAAGAAGTCCAATGGAGTACTCTTCTCACCTTTAACAATTATTGGAGATCCATGCCCAGCAACGGTACCTAAGAACATGTTGTAACCATATTGTGTAATTCAAAATAACTATTGTCTTGTTTGGTGGTTGGATGCGAAGAGATGAAGATCGACCTCAGTGGCGTGCCATTGGAGAGGCCTATGTCCAGCAGTGGACGGCAGCTGGCTGATGATGATGATGATGACTGTCTTGTTTTGTATTGTAATGACAATCAATCTAACAAACACCCTTATATTAATTACTTTATAAACCATCCCCTGAATTTCCGAGCGGATATCACGCATAAGAACAGGTCGTGCGACCGACCCGAATCTATTAAATTAATTATTGGAACCGATCAAAATAGGGGTGGCGTCTTTTAATAAGTTAGCATGCAAGTTTAATGCTAACATACTATTATATCTTCACGTTAGGCGCTGTACAGAATAGGTAGAAACTTCCGAGTGCCAAGTATATCTTTCTTATAGACGTGAAAAGCTTTTTCTGCATTCGTTCTTCTCTTCATAAATGCAAGGCCTATTTTGTAGATTTTAAATTTCTTTAACTAACATGCTGTTATGAATAAATTGTTTTTGATAGAATAAAGCACCGCATTATTCGTGATAACTATAGATATCTGTCTAAAAACAGTGATAGTCGAGTGGTTAAGAGTTCAGCCTCTGACTCCGGTGGTGCTGTGTCCAAACGCATGGCGCACACCTCTTTACAAAAGTGCATTTTAAGTTTAAATATCACTTGCCAACGGTGAAGGAAAACATCGTGAGAAAACCTGCACTCCTTAGAATTATTTAAAAAAAAATCTAAGGTGTGTGAAGTCTGCCAACCCGCACTTGGGTAGCGTGGAAGACTATGGCCTTAACTCTCTCAATATGAGAGAAGACCCATATTCCAACAGTGGAAAGTTAAATGGGTCGATTATTATTATTATTAAATATATGTGTCTATTGTAAAGCGTTAGGAGGTGCAAACAATACATTTTCTATCAATCAATTTATCCATTATGATCTTCACATTGTTCTTCCATTGTTTATATTATGTCAAATAAAATGTTCCAGGTCTTAGTTTCATAACTTCGTATTACTTAAGAGTTGACTTTTAGAAGTAGTCGCAATGTATGGACTTAACACAAATCTTTTAATTCATGATATGATACTATACACATCGTATAGGTAGAGAGGTAGAAGTCGACGGAAAAACACGCAGCATTTAAAAAAACTCTCGGTACAATTTAACAAGTTCTTAATCGTAATAGTACCGTTGCACACAACAACAATAGAAAAATGACTGCCATAGTTTTATTTCACATGGGTATGAAGTATGCTCTCAAAAAATTCTGGTCTCAATTGCCTACAGTGCATATTTTGCATTTCCATAGTATACCTGAAATAGTTTTCAAAATCGATGATGTTTTATAATTAATAACTGATCATCAATGATCACAGTGATCACAATAATCACAGTGATCAATGTGATCAAACAATTTAACTCCATTTCGAATAGGTACAATGATTTTGTCTAAGAGAAAAATGTCGTCTTATATATCCAACACTTCAAACAACAAGAATTATAGGTATGAAACCATATCGTGAAATCATTATTCATCCAGCGAACGAAAGTTGAAGACGATCGAACCAACAGACCCATAGCAACCATCCCATGCCGTGACGTGGCAAACCATACCACCACCACCCCCTGACCGTCATTCGTATCGATCTAGATATTTATTACCTACAATCTTTGTGACGATAGGTTGTGCGCCATGTTTTTTTTTCGTAAAGGCATAGATAGATTGAAAGGAGGAGAGCTTTCTCTACATAATTCCAAAGATTTATTTATTTCGAACGCGGCGACCCCGAACTATTTCATTCCTTGCATGTATGAGACACAGCACAAATAGAGTCAAGTCCATCACAGACAAATGACAAAGTATGAATAAGAAAACCGAAACGAATGTGCGTGTATGAAGAAAGTAATCAATATACAAGCTCTTCAGGTCTGTAAGGATATTTGACAGTCGGTACTCTTTGCCTATTCCATAAGGGGCATGGAGTGAAGATATAATTGTAATAGTGTATGCATAAAACATGAATGGTATGGATGAAAAAGTCATCGGCGAATTTGGCTACAAATATATGAGACGGTTTCTTTCTTTTGTGTATATAACATTAAATATCGAATCCTGGAAAGCTGAAGGAAAATATTTCAAGAAAACTTGCACTTCTTAGAATTTTCCATAATGTGATCTAAGGATTGTGACATCGGTCAATCTGCACTTGGCGGCCCAGCCAACTTTCCTCTTTCCTTCCTGCTAAATGTGAAAGGATAGAACAGATGACGATAAACAGATGATGATAATGTTCATGTGTTCAATACATTCCAAAAATATCTAAAACAAATCTTAAACAAAACCAAAATCGAATCTATACTTCCTACTCAATATACGTTAAGTCTGTGTGATTATGAAAAAATAACTGAATGGGTAAGTAAATCAGAAAATCCTACACGATAAGATTCTGGAAGAAGGAGAACTTGTAAGAGTCGGCTGCGCATTTCAGTAGCCTTTGCAATTTTAATTTTTTTTTTTTTTAATCGACCCATTTGTCATTCCACTGTTGGAATTTGGGTCTCCTCTCATATTGAGAGGGTTAAG
>DWJK01004402.1:0-12042 GCA_018248815.1 Croniades pieria auraria
AAAGGGATACCATGCTTTGCAACAGATGTTTTATTGGCCCTAACTAGGTACGCTATTGTTTTAAATCCCTTTTAGATACCGCCTAATTCATATTTAAACAAAAGGTATTGTTAACTATTGCAAATGTTGCGCACCTGCAAAACATATGGGGTGCTTCAAACTTTTGGCCAAGGCTGTATAAGTGTTGATGTCGATGTCCTGAATGTAATGGGGAGACTTGTTGTTCAGATATCTGACCAATTAAAACAAATATAGAAAACTTACTTTATGACTTTTTAATCATACTGAAAAAATATTGAAGCGAAACAAAAAATATGCCTGCAATATACGTAACTATGATTTCTTTTAACTAAGTACTATAGTTTTACCATTACAGTCATCTAAGTAATCATCATAAAACGACGTTTAGTAAAGTAGAAACCCGTGTGTCGCAGACCACGAACTGCGCACTAATTGGACGTCCCACATCACGATTATGTCCAATAACATTTGCCACTTTATGTCAGTCATATAAATAATAACCAAACAGACTTATAAGGCGAGTGTAAATAGAAGAGTTGGACCAGACAGACCTAGGCGTACGAACTGCTATCAAACGAGAGTCGTTGCATAAGATGGCCGGGATAAAAGTTTCTTTGACAGACAATGCATGCATGATGGTTTTAATTAATGTAGAAGAAGAGTAAAATAGGGTCGTAGCAGACGGAAATCTTCGGTCTCTAATCCTATGGGACACAAGTTTGATAATATGCATTAATTGATGTATCTGTCTAACTCATAGCTATAATTGGTTACAACGAGATTTTACTTCATTTTTGTTGGTTATCGCATCCCACGGAAGCATTCAGAATTTGTTTAAAAAATATGCAACATGTATTTTGAATCAAGTGTAACATAATCCAGTTATTAGATAGAAACATAACAAGTTGGCCCTTATTAGGAATATCACGGTCACTGTCGATCACTCTGACCACAATATATCGATAGCAATATTGACGAAGCGTTAATTAACTAATCACAAACTTAACTCTATGTAGTAAACATGCGCGCTATAAAACATAGTGATGAAAGAACTACTCGTAAACTAAAGTATGCTCATGTTGTCGTATAATATTCAAAAACCGTTTAACGGTACTTATCACTTTGGCATAATCTGACATTTTAACAATTTTCAAACGGCTCAAGCTGAGTGTGTCCAGTGGAACGGGAATGGAGAGATAAAGATAATTTGTAAAAAGCCCAGCGCCATAAAGCACGCGGCCGCGCGTCGTTTATCTGCGCGCGGGACAGTTGGTTCGTTATCTAAAAACATACGCGCCCGCGCCTCCAGTCAACATTTGACTTAGAAAGTGCAGTTCTGTGTACCACGTCCATAGATAAAATTTACGTGCCCATTTTGTAATGCCCCGAATTCCTGGTACTCAAGCAACAGACTGCGAAAGAATGGAACTTCTTGCCGGCGTCTACTTTTACCAATTCGTACAACCTGGAACTATTCAAAACAAGAGCGAACAGGCACTGTATAGGCAAGCGTCCTACATCCTAGCTAGCATCTCGCTTACTATCAAGTAAGATTTAAGGCTAAGGCTAGTTAAGAAAAACTTCAGTAGATTGGACTGGTAATAACCGCAGGCTGGTGCGGATTTACGAGGGCACACATAAGGGCATTTTGATCTTCCGACCTCAACACAGATAAACATTCATTTACCCTAAGAAGCTTTCAATGCATTCCACTTTTTATCTCAAACAATGGGTAAACGTTACTGCTTAGTTTCGACAGGTTATCTTAATCTCAGGGATTATATAATTTTAAAGTGTTTTGTTGCTTGTTTTTTCCTATTGTTCCATTTGTTTTTAATCTTTCGTTTAAAATAGCTTTGTTTAAACGATCTTTTGCTTTTGACTCAAGCTCGGAATTATTACCAATATTTTAAACAAAAGAACTAAACGTTTGGTGTTTAAACTATTCTTAAACTTACAATGTTATTTTTAGCCTATCTTGATTCATCTGAACGAGCTGCAGCCGGCTGATATAATCAGAGACAAGACTAACACAGATACATACTTATCGCACTGATGTTGATATGATCGCTTCACAAATTGGTTCATGTAACGGTGCTGGTGTCAAGCTGTCTGTTTGTATGAAAATCTCGATGAAAGCCTCAGGTCACGTCTGCTGCCACGTTGTATAATTATCTTGCAATTACTCAGAACCCATTATCTAAAAGGCTAGATAATTTGCCAAAGCGTTATGCTAGACTGCCTCGTTGGTTGAGTGGTTGCAAGCGCGACAGCCGTACGAGAGATCCTGGGTTCAAATCCCGGGTCTGATACTATTGGATTTTTATAATTTAGAATTTCTAGTAATGATTCGGAGTCTGGATTTGTGCCCAGTGCATGGCAATAGGCTCACCACCTATTCCATGAAGCTTAAACGTAACTGGTGAAACGTGGGGTGTACTACATTCCCCTGCCTACCTCTTCGGGGATTACAGGCGTGATGTTATGTTTTAAGTTATACTTAACTCTCCTCACCATCAAACTACCTTAATAAATCAACATACGCTCTGTAGAGCGCGCACGAATGCGATATGACACAATGCACAACTTCTTCAGACCGCTTCTGGTGAAATAATTGCTATTGCTTAGATATTGTATTAAATCTATCAATTGCTTGTATATGTAACGGGCTCGACTAATGCTTTGGATGTTGGATGCTATGGATGTTCACAGCTCACTGTTATTGGTACATATCACGTGAACTAACACGCTCATCGGGTGCTACAATAGCATACTCGTACCAGCAAAACGCTAAAACTGTAATAAATAAAAGAATAAAAGTAAATTATTCACCTGTCCACATAACACTGCACGTCATTTGAACGGAATGTCTTTAATGTGTGCTTTTGATAATTTCCTTTTGTGGTCTCGGATGGTCCAGTGCAATGCCGACGACTCTGACGACTATTGAAAGTCAGAAGTCCTTTATAATCCCGTTATGTTAAGATGGGACACACTGTCTAGGAGATAAATGTTCAATCACTCGTCAGTTCGTTTGTAGATAGTTAAACTTTGCTGTGCAACATTTTTAAAAGAGAGATTATTAACGTCAATATACCATTTACAGCCCAAACGGTTCGTCTTTCAGTGACCTGAAATCGATCGTTACTTCTCTTTAACGATTTGTAAAAAGATAATCCTGTACATTCGTTACGGTGACATTTAATTAGTTAACTAATTATCTAAGTATACTTTAAGTATTGGTTCAAAATTGTAAATCTTTCGGACTTTAAACCATCACACTTTTATTTCCCAAAAAAAACTTTTAAATGGAAAATTAAACACGAATTTCAAAATGTAATGTTTGTTGTGATATTAAAATGGTAGCCGCATACAATGGTAAATACGAATATAACGGTGCTCGGTGTTGCTCATATTAAAGCTCTGTCGCCACGCTTGAGAGGAGCGGTCGCGCAGCGCCCGGAAGCCTCCTACAGGACTCGCACGTACCACGCCATTAGAATTTAGATTACATTCGGTACTCACAATAGACACCATAAGATTAAAAATGTACCGGCTAACCGTACAGGTCCGAAACTAGTCGGGCCATCCCGAAAAACGTACGTGAGTTAAGCCAGTACATATTTAATCATGTGTATAAATACTCACGAAACATTTAATAGTAAAATATATTATAACTGTAATAATATGTATTATAACTTCGTCTGTAACGACCTTTATATATATTCTATTATTCATGGTTGAGAAGAGAGCCAGATGTTCACTGTGATTCCTATCTAGGGGTACACTATCCGTCGAGCTTCGTTTCGCGGGGGATCAGTGACCCCGACTTAATTTTTTACAACATTATATACACTAGTAGATTGGAACTCACAAAGAGTTTTTTGCTTGAAATGATAACTGTAATGGATCGCTCCTTCTTAATATTATTTTTCTAATATAAATAAAATACGAATTCTAGACTATATTTAATAATTAGATAATAACAATTCTTGTGCACAGTTTTCAAACAGCGATCATATGATAAATCGATAGTTGTGTTCTGTTTAGGAAAGTTTATATTATTAATAACGTATTATGTTCAGAGACTCATTATTTAGTAGATGAGCCCATGCAACGTATTTTTGATATGTATAATACAGGAAATAAAATACACATTATTCCCAGAAATAACTCCCTTTTGGGTTCCTTATACACTCATGGATACAGTTATGTATGTATGTGCTAAAAATGTTCTAAAAATTATATGAAATATTCGACAATGTATAGATAAAGATAAATCTATAATTTAAAATAAATTACTCAGCTCAAAGATTATTTGGACTATACCAAAACTTTGTTACACGTTTTTAAGATTTATATCTGACTGCATATTTATTATGTTTGACCAGATGTTTTACCGAAACGGCTGAATCGATTTTGACAAGACTAATTCGCAAACAGTAGACTTTGCAGAGAATAATAAGAGTCAAAAGAAAAAAAAAATCGATCACATCATTGATCACGATCAAGAAAACTACATAAATATAAAAGGCAAAATTTGAATCCATAGGTTTTCAAACAAAAATAAATCCAGCTAAACCATCTCTGAATTTCATTTACGCCCGATACACTGCTGCAAAGTAAACCCCTATCAAATCAAGAACAGTGAAAAATCGTCTCTGTACTGTTTTTAATACGGTCACTGTTGCTTTGCGTGTAGATAACTCTTCCATACACTATTTCCTTCCTTTTGAATTTTGATATAGGGGTGATTTTGGTTTGTTGGATTAGATATTCAGTCGATAGTAGTGAATTATTAAGAGCAATAAAATTAGTTGGGACTCGAAACGTCCCTCACGCACCGTGCTACCACTAACCTCATACCCTGGTTTTACTTACGTTGCTTTATTTGAATGCTATTTAAGTACCGCGAAGTGATACGGGCTTTTCGTGTGAAGATCAATTAAATGAAAAACATAATATTTATAAAATATTTACTCGTCTCTGTGGTCTAAAAAATTCATGATCATCGTCATCATCAATACTTCCATTCTTTCTCTGCGCAAGTCTCATCCCAGAATGACAGGGTTAAAGTCAGTCTTGTCACACTAGACAAGTGCAGGCTGATGGACTTCACATGCCTTAGAGAACATTTGGTAGAACAGTAAAGAGAGTAGATTTCCTCGAGATAATATTCTTCAGCTTTACATTTATATTCAAAATTCACATAATTTTATATGCAAAAGACCTGAACCCGAGCCTAAAGAAGTGAGAGGCTAAATTAGCTGCTGGACAATATCTATCTATAACTATCACTACAAAATTCAAGCAATCAGCCAGATATATGAGACAGGTTTGTACGTCAGTCCAGTGTAGCTGTGTTTCTCTAAGCGACTGCACGTAGACCTAATCCATTTAATCGTTCCCATCAGTCCCGCTTTAGTTGGGTCCCGACGCGCTAACTAACAGAATAGTAAGCCACTCCTAGATCCCTCAACTACAAATTAAGGAACATCAATAAGAAAAGAACTCGTAACACAGATGAAATAAAATCGTTATGTGTAAGAATATTCGTGTAAAAATCTGGAAGAGTATGCCTGATTGTGTGACATAAAGACAATATTGTATTGATGCATTGCTGAATTCAGATACCGAGAGGCCAAAACTCACAAATCATGAGCCAATTGATTAGATACTTACTAATAATGGTATGGATGGTCATTCAAAAATGTTGTAGAAATTTTATGTTGTATGTATCTCTATTCTATTAATAATTTAATTCCGGGATCAAGGCATGGGAAGTTTTTACGATGGGAAAAACTTTTATTTCTAGTAAAACGCTCGCAAATCCACAGCAAACCACCGAATATACAGTCTCCGGAATCATTTGATAATTTTAACAACCATACCTTAATAATTTCTATGACAGTCTCAAACGGAATGTTCCAAAATAAATTTCTGCTTAGATCTCAGCCAGTCTTATTTCGAAGTGTATGCATGAAACGTAAAGGAAAGGCCTATGTCCAGCAGTGGAACGAATAAGACTTACATGATGATGATGATGATGCATGAAACGTAGAAGTGTACTGTAGTCCTCTGCCTACCCCTTCGGAAAGATACAGGCGTGACGATACATTGATACATTGGTTCATGTTGAATTTTAACGTTCCACAAAACCTTAAGGAATTTTAGAAACAGAACAAGCAAAATAAAAATATACCATAAAACTTTTACTGATGTCTGTCTACACAGGATCCTGACATATGGACCGACTACAAGTTTTGTTTATCCTGACGGGAAACAAAAAGGGGAGCAAAAAACAGGAAAGGAACGGATGCCATGTCCTTGAGTACACCATAAACCATGGTAGACGAATATGCAAACCTCGACTTTGATATCCAACAATAAACATCGTTACTGCGTTGTTGAACACGATACAATACATTTTAAACCTTATTCCTTAGAGAATAAGGGTCCCGTTACTTGCCTTTGTGAGATTTAACTGCTGAGGTATTAAATTCAAGTAAGACGTTCATTATCCTCTGGGTATAAGTTAACAGTTAATCAAATTTGAACCTTATGTCGCTGTGATAAGGTGTATAAAATTTTGTGATTCGTATTAGTTTCGTTTCGCAGGCGTGTTCACGCCTTCCGTTAAGGAGTTCTTCCTTCTTATTATGGCTTGTCATTTTATTTATTTAATCATGCTTTTTGAATTGGACTCCACTTCGATTATAAAAACCTCATGTAATTTGAATTGAAAGTGAAATTTCTGAATGGAGATAAATGGTTAATGACAAATCATTCCTGGTTTAACTGTATGGATACGTCTACATTACCTGGAAATCTCTTCATCTCCATATATATATGTCTTACACGGTGTTTCTGCCTGCCCCATAAGGGGTCTGATGTGTCTGTATAATAAAAATATTAAACATAAATATCAGAAATACATACAAGTATTCAGTTAACAGCCTTCTGGTTACGCACACTGGCAAAGACGCTGTCCAGTTAAACATTGGATAGCCATGAGTTCCCTCAACATATTGTTATACTCAAACAAAATTTCTAAAACAACCTTTAACTTCTAACAAGATAAGCCTTTAAATCCTTTTTAGCCTTTTGTAAATCGAACAGAGAATGATGAGAATGTCTTTGAAAATACCCTATTTTCCGCCAAAGGAGAGTTGATGACTGAAAGGTATACAGGAGTGCCCGAGTTAGTATACAGGAGTGCCCGCGTGCTGCCACACATTTCGTAATTGAAAACGCCCCCGCAGTTCCACCGATCCCTCATTGTCATCGCACTGACGAATTCCTGATTGTCTCCAGGGATTTGAGCGTTCATGGAATTGCGATTGTTTACTATGGCGATTTATTTTTGTTATAATAATTTGAAGCTATGAACTGGGGCCACGGGTTATTGCTCAAAGTATTGTTATTTGATTAAACGTAAACGTAACATCACGCCTGTAATCCCGAAGGCGTAGGCAGAATAGAGTAGTACACTCCCACGTTTCAGTAGTTACGTTTATGTCCCATGGAATAGGTGGTGAGCGTAGTGCCACACCGGGCTCAGATCCAGACTCCGAGTAACTACCAGAAATTCTAAATTAGAAAAATCCAATAGTACCGGACGCAGTAGTAGCAGTCGCGCTTGCAACCAGTCGAACAACAAGGCAGTCATAATAATTAATATACATAAAATGTATACAACTGTATACTGATATTGTAAGGTCAATTTAGAGAAGTGAATCCAATCTCATTTAAAACTGGAGCTCAATTCACTGCCCCTAAGCTCTTAGAGCAAACTCGTTACCTTTTAGAACTGAACTATTATTATTGATTTTTATAGCGGGATCTGCGTAGCTAGGGTTGCCTCAATGTGTAAAAAATAAAAATATTATAAAATATATTTCGTGTACGAAAAAAAATTTTACATTGTTTTTATTGTAATTTCTACACCCTAATGGAATACCAGCCTCTAACTCCGAGGATCCTGAGTTCGAATACATATTTAAATATATAGGTACGGCCTCGTGTTATCACACGAAGTACAGGTTCTGCATGTACCCTCTTGTGAAATATTGAGTAGTTTAAAAATTGATACTTTTGTTTAAAAAATGTGTCCGAATAATAAACTCGTAGGCATTACCGGTCACTGTGAACATTGCATTTCAGTTTTAGAATACAACACGTGTTTCTTTTGTTACGAATCTTGCTTGTGTTCATGAAAACCAAAATGTGCGCAATCCATCTGACAATGTAACAATTTCATCAAAACTACAGCTAGACTGACCAATTGTATCAGTAGCAAAGCGAAGTTCATCTACCGGAAACAAAGAAACACTGCATCCATTCATGATAAACAAATGCTTTAAACTGTATGATGACCCTACTGTACCACAGGCTAATTTATAACAGCCTGTCAATAAAAGTATTTTTATCCATTTGCATGAACCGAATAAGCACACTGGTAAATAACATATTAATTAATAGAACTAAAGTTACTGACTCCCACGTCGGTCGAGTCGTTGCAACCGCGACTGCCGAACGGGAGGTCCTGGGTTCAAATCCCGGATCGGGTTCTATGGGAATTTTCTAATTTAGAATTTCTAGTAATGACTCGGAGTCTGGATCAGCACCTGGTGTATTTCAATAGGCTCACCACCTATTCCATGGGACTTAAACGTAACTGGTGAAACGTGGGAATGTACTACACTCCTCTGCCTACCCCTTCGGCGATTATAGATGTGATGTTACGCTAAATTTACTTAAAAATAAAAGTCATATGGTATATGATATGGTATACCTTCACGCAGCACGCAGTCAGTATGTATAGTGCAGTATATGTGCCTTCGTTTTGTATCAATGTATATGTCCTATTTATATATCTTCACAGATAACTGTGTCATTTTGTACTATTTATCTTGGTATATCTCTTAACTTCGGAAAGTCTTGTAATTTTTTTCTTTACCTGTACAATTATTTCCATACAATATGAAGGTGTACTCTTACCTATGTATATTCCTAAGGGATTCGCTTATATTATTGGCAGTTAGTAACATATTTTATTTCACTTTTCCGGGTTCGAGAAACCACTAAGGAGTCAATGCTGTTTATCATAATCAATATTGTGTAGATAACCAGGAAGTCGTACATATACAGGGTGAATTAATCAAGACGTACTCAAATTAGGTTCTACCCGAGTGCGCTCCCCGTTTCCTACAGGATGTCCATCCGTGCCTCCCTTGACTCAACGCGGTCTAACCATCATTAGTAGAGCTGTACTTAACTTCTAATACACGTGCTTGAGAATTCCCGTACTAACTTATATCGTCCATAATAGTTCCATTAGTAATAATGGTAACAGAGCAAGTCACAACATAGCCATCTGATGGGTAACTAGGAACGAAATACCGGATAAGCTACATATGTGAATTTCTAATACTACACTCCTCTGCCTACCCGCATCTTGTAACCTTAGCTCAGCAGGCACGATTACTGGCCATTACACTAAAAACATTAAATTTCATAAAATGTAATATGTTATACACGCCGTGATAGCCCAGTGGTTAAGAATTCAACCTCTCACTTCGGGGGTGCTGGGTTCAAATCCATGGCGTACATCTCTTTACAAAAGAGCGTTTTAAATTTGAATATCACTTGCTAACGGTGAAAGAAAACATCATGAGGAAACCTGCACACCCTAGAAATTATTTTTAAAAAAAATTCTAAGGTGTGTGAAGTCTGCCAACCTGCATTTGGCCGACGTGGGAGACTGTGGTCATGACCCTCTCGACATGAGAGGAGATCCATATTCCAACAGTGGAATGTAAATGGGTCGATTATTATTATTATTATTAATATCTCATAAAACATTACACTTTAACAATACATTACATTATAATTTTTTACATAAATAAGCAATATTCAATCTTCTTTAGTATACAAATATTAAAAGCAAAGTGAAAGAAACCGAAGCAAAACGCTACTTATGTATATTTATTTTTCGCATTATTTTTCTTAATAAGCGTACAGAAACAAAGCAGTTCTCAGACGAGCAAATTACGCTATAAATTTCATCTGTATTTTCGCATCAATTAATAAATAAACAAAGCGGGATCTTATTCTTGCTAACGTCCATAGGCCATTATACGGTTAGAAATTCCTTTCGATATTTTAAAGATTAAAATATTGTTCAAAGTTCCATTCTAAAACATTAATAAATGGCAGCTAACTTATAACCTATTTAGACATCTCTAAAGCCTTTCATAAGGTTTGGCGCCAAGGCTTTCCTCATACGGATTATCTCCAAACTACGCAGTCAGATTCCTGATTTCTAGAAGAATCGATCAAAATTAGTAGTCGTAAACGGCAGCTCTTCAAGCCAATTGGTTATAAATACTGATGTTTCTCAGGGATACGATAATAGTGCGGCTTGGCTTACCTTCAGCAACGGTAATGGAAAACCTTGTGAGATATCTGCACACCTTAGATTTTTCCATAATAATATTTCAAGCGTGTAAAGTGAACTAACCTGAACTTGGCTAGTGTTGTGTAGTATCATAATTTTTATAAAATAATATAACATACGTAGCATCACGCCTATAGTCCCCGAAGAGATAGGCAGAGAAATGTAGTACACCCCCACGTTTCACCACGTTGCGTTTAAGTCCCACAATGGAATAGGTGGTGAGCCTATTGCCATACATCGGGCACACATCCAGACTTCGAGTCACTACTAGAAATTCTAAGTTAGAAACATCCAATAGTACCCGACCCGGGATTTGAACCCAAGACTTCTCGATCGGCGGTCGCGCTTCCAAGACTCGACCAACGAGACAGTCATATAACATAACATCACGCCTGTATTTATCTGAAAAGATAGTACACTCCTAAGATTCATTGGATTATGTTACACGTCTCACAATGAAATAGGGGTTGAGCCTATTGCCATACATGGGCATAAATCTAAACTCCGAGCTACTACTAAGAATTTCATATAAAAAAAACAAAAGAATCCGACCGGGGGATCGAATACAGGCACTCGCAATCAAAGCCGCGCTTGCAACCTCTCGACTAAGGCAGTCAACATTTTTATATGACAGCTTATAGGTATATTCGAAAACAACACAGCAATAACACGCTATATACTAAAATGGCCAGTTTTTTCTATTCTTATAATAACATCGCCCATTCTATTTTTCACTTACTCTATGGCATTAACACTTTCATATTATTCTATAGCAGTCTCTGTACAGTTAATAGGAGCCATTATACGACCCAATTCGCGGCGTATTACACGTACGTCAGTTTAAAAATGCCGTATAATGAGGCCGCGGAACGAAAATTAACAAATACAATGAGATTTAATGAGAAAATTCTACGAAAGCTAATATGTAATGTAAGTAGTGTTGTATATATGGAGTTACGAGTAAATAAATTAAGTCTTAGTAGTTGAGGACAGTGAAACGTTAAATTTATTTATTATTTGTTTTAAACTGGTAAAACGTGGGGGTGTACCTCACTCCTCTGCCTACCCCTTCCGGGATTATAGGCGTGATGTTACGTATATATGTATGTTACGTATTCGTTTAGCAATAGGCTAGAATTTGGGTGCAAATTCATCCGAATTAAACCGAGATGCAACCTAGGATGATGCTCGAGATTGGACTTAATATTGTTTTATTACATCTTCACGCTAGTTAACTTTTGTGGCAGGCAGATAGCACCGAGCTCCAAATATTTACATCCTTAAATAAATCTAATTAATTTATAACCAAGCAGTGACAGCCTAGTGGTTAGGAATTTAACCTCTCACTCCGGGGGTGCTAGGTTCGAATTCATTGCGCGCAACTCTTTACAACAGTGCGTTTTAAGTTTAAATATCACTTGCTCACGGTGAAGGAAAACATAGTGAGGAAACCTAGACACACCTTAGAATTTATAAAAAAAAATAATTCTAAAGTGCGTGAAGTCTGCCACCCCGCAATTAGCCAGCGTGGCAGACTATAGCCTTAACCCTCTCAATAAGAG
>DWJK01004403.1:0-12042 GCA_018248815.1 Croniades pieria auraria
GTAAAACTATAAGGAGTTTCTGCTGGCCATCCAAAATACTTCTGGAATACATTACACTGTCGTAACTTATAATTGAAATACTTACCCGGTGTCCTATCAGGTCTTTGCATACATTCAGTGCCGTTTTAATGGGATTAGGATCCATGAGAATCGAATAATCATGATACGTCACTCCACGGGGCACATATTTGTCTTTGAAATTCAAGTTCTGGAAGTTCAGAATTCTAGATTAATGTTTAGAAATATTATTTTTCTGTGCACCAATTATTTTACTGGTAATTAAACCATAGATTACACGTTACTGCTCGTTCTAATGATTTTATTTTTAATGACATACTTCAATACCGAGGTTATGATTGTGATGGAATGATTAATAAGTTTTTTCGGAACAGAATACCACATTTCAAGATCTTCAGCTTGACAGCAAATGTACATAGATGGATTGGTGGTGTCGCCAAAGTATAACTCTGAAAACCTTTCAAGTACATTATTATGCATTCATCATTATCATTATTGTATTTTAATTCAGAAACTTACAGATATAGTGTCTTTGAAGAATGCTATAGACTCGTTGCTGGACAACACGCCGCCCACATTGTAGTACGTAGGATTTATAACTTTCTGCCTGTCGGCATGAATTGAACTACCGAAGCTAATAACCAGTAGTGCATACTGCCACATCTTAATTTTGCTGAAATAAACATTATAGTTTTTAATATTGGCTTTTGATAATAAATCGTGACTTGTGTTCAAAAGTGGAACGATAAAAGGGTTAATGATGATAATGGCGCAAAATTATCTAATGTTTGGACAAACTATATGTTCCAATAAAAAAATTTGCAAAACGAAAAAAGTAATTTTTTTTTCTTAAATGCCAACTGCGCAGTACAATGATTACAATATTAAATATCATTTTGAGATTTTTTTTTTATTCTAGAGGTGTCTTGATAAACAGGTTCTTAGAAATATTATACGGAGTATTCTTATTCACAGGTTTAATAGTTAAGAATGAACAATTACAGTGTTAGCGTAAATTTATAAAATAATGTAATATTTCACGCGTGTAAAGAGATACAAAGACGAAGTTCATTTCCGGCGTTGCCACACTATTGATATACAAGTTATAGTCTCTCACCCTGAAGGCATTCCCGATATGATTGATACAGCTACAGTTCTCAAAACATTTTTGCTGTTTAAAACATGACCACTGCCGAAAAACCCTCTTACGTAATAGATACTGGAGAAGGATGCTGAAAAGTAACGACAGATGGAGCTTCATCTCCCGTTGCCTAGGATACCGCGCAAGCGTGCTAGGATCCGATCAATTTATACGATATACTATGAGTCTAAGTACCATATGCTTTAAATGTACATGAAACCAATTCCACAGTAGTACGTATATTTTTAATTGTCTGGTCCGTTGCTCCATTAGTTAATGAACGTAACCGTGGAACTGGGGATTGCGAGTTCGAGTTCCACCCAGAATAAATATTGGTGTGATGAGATTGATGAAAGACAAATATTTATCCAACGTCGGGGTATAACAAAGATATTTACATAAGTGTTTATTAATCAGTATCAGTATCAGTATCATACATACATTATCCTCCTACTCCCGTCCACTGCTGGACGTAGGCCTTTCCAATAGCACGCCACTGAGCTCGATCTTCAGCTCTTCGAATCCAACCGCTGCCAGTAAGTACATGTGCCTGTATGTGTAGTTTATCAGTCGTTTGATTAATATAACACCGATCTCTTTGAATGATAGTTGGGTTCAGTTGACTGTGTGGAACATGGCCCCAAAATATTATTATGTTAAATTATTATCTGAATCCAGTAAACGATCCCTGATGCTGAGGACATGAGCTTTTATATCATCTGGAACCTTTTTTCATGTCTTAACCAAAAAAAACGTAACATCACGCCTGTAATCCCCGAAGGGGTAGACAGAAAAGTGTAGTACACTCCCACATTTCACCAGTTACGTTTAAGTCCCATAGAATAGGCGGTGAGCATATTGCCATACACCGGGCACAATTCTAGACTCCGAGTCACTAGTGGAAATTCTAAATTAGAGAAATCCAATAGTACCTAACCCGGGTTTTGAAGCTAGGACCTCCTGATCAGCAGCCGCACTAGCTACCACTCGACCAACGAGTCAGTCAAGTTTTTTTTGTGGAGGTAGAAATATAAACGAAAGTATGTTTTTTCGAAGCTCTTTATTAATCAATATAAAAAAAAATTAACAGTGAAACTTTAAAATAGTGTATTCGAACACAACAGGGTACATTCGGACGGTGCAACCACCTCATATGACAGCAATGATTACGCATAGTCCTTTTTCTATAACGAACAGCATTATATACATACGTACGTATATGAACTATTACTAACTTTAACGTATACTTATGATGACCAGGTCACCTGCACAACTGACATTATTTGAACATGCTTAATTACTAAATTAAATGTTAAACGGCCTGGTACAATGAGGCACTACAATCATTCTATTTAACAACAACCAACAAAAGTCCATGAGCCAGATTTAAGCAATTGTTCTTGAGGAATTTGTCTTGTTCAAGGCGTAACAGTTTTTCGGGTTATAGGTAATAGGTATATAAAATTTGTATCATCATCATCAGCCTTTAGATATCCATTGCTGGACATATGCCTCCCCTAATCCGCGCCACTCCTTCCGGTCCTGGGCCTTCCGAATCCAGCAGCTTCCCGCGGTCTTCTTCAATAATATTGTATACAAATTTATTATAAATTTAGAAAAGACTATTTTTCTCATTAAGTTTTAATTAAACGAACTTTTGTGGTGGTTTTTTAAATGATAACACGTTCTTTTTAAATTTTGTGCCGAGTAAAGGGCGCTCTAAAAATGCTCGGTTTATTTTTAATGAACTATAATATCCTACAGTCTAATTGTCAATTTAGCTTGTTTTAATATTTTACTTTTCAATTTCCATTACTAGTAATATATTTTAATCTTCGACCAATTTCTTGTAGTATTCAGGGAAAATACGTCCTAATTGGAGATCGAAATTTTTAATACAGCACCGTCGACGGTGGCCACTTACCAGCAGGTGGCCCGTCTGCCTATTTGCTGGGCTAAATATAAAAAAAATACCTCTGATCATTTTGCTACGCCTGAACACAAAAACAATATTTTAAGACCAAGCCCAAGGGATGGGTTTCCAGACAGCGGAAGAACTAGCCTTCCAATCGGTCGGACGCAGCGCAGCTGCAGCAGCAGTCGCAGCATGCTGAGCCGCACCAGCAGCACCTGCTGCGCCAGAGCTTTGCAACACTGAAAGCTTGAGTGCTTCTAAATCTGAAAATTATTTATGCTTTGTCATGATTTACCTACATAACGTTAAGTAAAATTTTTTTCTCATTTAGTCATCATAATTTTTAGCCTAATTTCACTGCTGGACGCAGGTCTTCCTTGAGGCGTTTTTGTTTATAATCCTCACACTAGGCGTGCGGGTTGGGGCAAGGCGAGGATATTTAGCTGTGCTTAGGCAGGTCGTGCATTATCGCACCCTTCCGGTTACGTTGCCCCAAACATTCAGTACAGGTAAAAGAAAAATATGAAAATATAATAAACACACCAGCATTCTGCAGCCTCGCCGCCTGATTATGAGCAGCGCGCTCGATGGCTTTGGCGGCGGCCGCCTCCCGCGCTGCAGCGATCTTCTGTGCAGCTGCAGCACGCGCCTTGGCCGCAGCCAACTGGCCCTGCGCGTGGACTGCGGCCTGCGCGGCTTCGAGCGCGTGAGCACGAGCGTTCCTCGCGGCCTCCTCACTATAGGAGAGCCATCGAGACGATATTATGAGACAACATTAGAGGTGCCTCAATTCTTGATGTGAATATAATTCAATGAAAGGATGTGATAGATAGAGTTCGGAAATGTGCGAATTACCTCATCTACTTTTTATTTCAAGCCGATTCTTTTTAGGTTAAATAATACTTATTTACGTGACTACAATAACAAAGATGTTAAGGCAACCCGCTCTGGGATTAAATTAATTAAAAAATAAAAATGTGTCGAAACCTTTTATGAGCAGCATGCGCAGCTTCCGCTTCCTTCGCGGAGGCAGCGCTTTGCTGTTCGAGCGCTGCGTGCTTCACAGCAGCAACTTGCCGCTGCGCCGCCATTACAGCTGATGCGGCTGCTTTCGCCGCGGCGATCGCACCGGCTACGTCAGAGCTCGAATCTGAGGACCAACCTAAGTTGTGTGGAATAGGGAGAAAAAAACCGCTAATTTAAAAAAATTTACTGAAGATGAATGTGATTTTAATTACTTATAACGAAACATTCCAAACAATTAAAAGAGTAGTACTATTCCATTTACTTTTCAGAAATGTATCTACATTAATTAAAAAGGTGACATATTATGTTACTTTAAGAAATGTTAACTGTCACATGTATTCTAGTCTAAGTCTTACCACTTGGAGATGCTCCATTGGGAACCTGTATCCAACCTCCAACAGGCAGCAAGTTAGATACTTCCCATTCCCCAGCACTTCTTTTGTCAACATTGTTTCCAAAGACAGTATTTATAACAGCGACGAAAAATATTAAAGACTGAAAACATAAATTGAATGTATTGATTAGTGTTAAGGTGTTCGTAAAATGAAATGTCCTCGACAATACAAACTTAAATATAGCGTACCATATAGATTAAGAATTGATTGAACTGAAATCCTATCTAATATTGATAACTCGAACAATGCACGACATCACACATTAGCCTGAAGTCCGAAATTTTAAATATCTTCAATAACATTACGTTTTTTATTCAAGCAACTACTCATATAATATGTACATATTCATTTGTTACCAAGAATTGTATTTTAAAACCTTCAATAAATTCACCACCTATTCTATGGAACTAAACGTAACGTGGTGAAACGTGGGAGTGTACTGCACTCCTCTGCCTACCCCTTCGCGACTGACAGGCGTGATGTTACGTAATACTTCAACCTAAATACTACTTAATTACTCATATTTAATTGCTAAAAAAATATTCACCGCAAGTTTCAAAGCCATGGTTGTAAATTCCAAAGATGTCTTCACCGGAGTATCAGTCGGATATCTGTTGTGGGTTGGACGGTAAGCAAACATTTTATACAGCTGCACACGGAAGTCATCCAGCTTAAAAAAATATAGAAAGGGATTGCTAGCTATTATTTATGGACAATAATTGAACAAAAACAAGCCATCTAGTGCACCTACACAAGTTGCCTTGCACCGTCACTTTCATTCGGAGCAATAACTCCCATTAAAATATCACGTAAAGTTTGGATAAGAGTTTAATAATATTGGATTCAGTATTTTATAGAAAGAGAAAATTACTATTGTTTATATAAGTGCTTTAATATGAATAACACAAGGATATTGAAATATTTAATAAGAATATTGCCATAGGTGCCACAACGTGCACAATTACATTTTGAACGGAATTATCATAATTATTTAATAATCATGAGCATATAATAATAGCCATTGTCGTCATTATCAGTCCGTGTTCCTCCACTGCTGGACATAAACGTCTCCAATAACGCGCTACTGAGTTCGATTTTCAGCTCGTATTAGCCATCTTATCAGCCCATATTTTAAATGTATGTTTAAATATCAATACTTAAACATGTCATGTTACACATACTTGTGTTAGAAAAAAATCATCTTTTTCTGTGCTTTTACTTATACGCAATGTAACATTACACCTGTATTTCCCCAGAGGAGTAGGCAGAGGAATATAGTATATACTCACGTTTTAAAAGTTAATTATGCATTCGGCATGGTCTAAAGTTGAGTCTATTGTCATATATCGGATCGGATACCAATACCGGGAATTGGGAATTACAATATGTAACTGATAAGATTCAGATTTCGTTATTTTCTCATATTTGCACAAAATGATTATAAGACAGCCTTAAATTACGCAACTAATATAGAAATACTCCTTTTTTGATTCTTCTGTTCTGTATAAGGAATTACAACAAAAAAATGTATATTATCTATTCTTTTTTTAAACTCGAGACCTTTAATTAAATAAATAATATCTAAATCTAATAAGGAATGTTAATAATACTAGACAGAGTTTCCTACATTTCGTTTATAGGCTTGGCCGCGCCAGCCAGCGGTCTTGGCGCACCCTAAGCTAAATCTTATTTAATATATTCGGTCAAATATACGTATGTAAGCTCAACTTACATTGTACATTGATAATACTATCTCGAATCGGATTTTTTAGCCATGTGGTTACATAAACTTTCAAAAATCTTACTTTTACAGCTTAAATGAAAAGTTTTAGCCTAATCAACGAAATAGCATTTTTTATTCCAATAAGAGTATTTTGTATAATTAATTCAAAAGCAAATCGGTAAATATTTGACGCAAATGGATTTTTTCTCAGATGTATGATTTATCTAACATCTAATATTTATCAGCCAGTTTCATGAGAATGTCATCTATTATTTCTGGCAGCACCATTTTAGTGGAGGTCGATTGAGTGACAGTCGGCTGTCATTGGTGTCTAATGTCAAAAAATTAAACCTATCGCGTTCCGGCTGCCCTTGCGGTCGATTAGGTATTGTTATTTCAATCAAATTCGCCATGTTATTTTTTTAACATAGATATTTTTTACTAAATTCAGTATTGTAATAGCAGTATAAACAGGTAAGTGTACAACTAATATTAATATGATTACGTAAAATTAATTTAAGGAAAACAATTGATTTATGTAGCTACAAATTAGCAATTCAGTTTTTCCTGTTTTTTTTATACTGATCTTTTGGTTAGTACCAAACTTTTATTGCATATTATAACATAAATATAAATAACTGAAGATAATTTGTTCTCTCAATATTCAAGGCGAGATTTTTATCTATTGATTTTTTCTGTTTTAATTATTTCAATTGAACGGTCAATCAAAGCTGCAAAATATTGTGATGCTACAAATCTGCATTATGAGGTATATAAATAAAGAAATGCTCATCAGATTAATTTATTTCATATATATTATCGATGTACACCAAGATCATTTTAAACAAATTTTAAATTCGCCGTGAAATGGTAGAAAAGAGCTACATAAGTATGTTTTCATTTAAGCTAAATTTAAGTATTTAAATAAACGCTTTTGTCACACAGGTCACAGAAAAAACTTCGAAAATGAGTGGAGGAGCCAAAGGCCAGAGCCCACCACCTCAACAATTTGCGTAAGTATTTAATACATACTTAGAAGATCCTAGGGATGATTAACATCTACCACCTAATGTTAAAAAAATATATATTTCATAATTAAATTTCTGAAATATAATAGCTTAACGTTATATTTTTTATTCCATTCTCCATTTAGTGGAATTTTGTATACCACAGTATTTTTGATTTTCACATATAATTAAATAATAGAAAAAAACAAAAATAAATCAACCAGAAAAGGGCCCATTTGAATGCACATAAAATAGAGAGTTAGATAACATAAAACATTAGGTAACTTGAACACAGAAATTTAGATATATGAATAGTATTTAAATAATGTTATGAATTATTTTATCTGTTATATTCTAGCTTCTATAATTATATATTGTATATAAATTTATAATATATGTTATTCATAAATGCATAATATGTATTATAAACTCCTTTTATGTTAATGAGCCAAAGATGAAGATACAGCAATAGTGTAATTACTTTAAAAGTTTGTTTCTTTGTTTGTGAACAATTTTGTAAGTTCTATAAAAAAACTATATCAGTAATAAAGTAAAATAATCTATGCATTGGTATTAGGAACTGGCAACCACAATAGGAGCAGGTTGCCAACACATTTATAACATCTGTAGGTGATGCTACATATTTTTTGGCTGCTTTTATGAGAAAGTGCAATACTGTTCCTCCATGTAAAGCTTGGAATGGGGTATTTTATGTTTATAAGCACACAAGCTATTATGGCAATTTTTTTTATCTGTTCTGAAAAACTTATGTGAGTTAAGCAGGTACATTTTTAATCATGTGTATAAATACTCATGAAACATTTAATAGTAAATTTATTTTATGTGGTACTCTTGACCATCTCCTAAAACCTTTAGATCATGTAACTCTATATCGTAAAAAATATCTTGGTAACACATTACAATTGTTACTCTAGTTTTCAGCCCATTTACTGTATTTGTTTAGGTTCTAGTGTCAGGTAGTGAGAGCTTTCCTGAGTAAACATTCTAGAAATTAAATTGTATTTGGTGATTTTTAATTATTTATGTATATCATTAATAGTAAGTTTCTTATTTTTATTAAAAATGCTTGCGATAAACCATGAGGAACTAAAGTGGGAGAAACAGAAAAGTAAAAAACTGGTAATCTTAAAAGTTCCTTGTAAATGTGAAAATGCTGGCAATACAATATTGTATTGTAAATAGTGTACTGCTTACGAGTTGACAACTTGCTTAAAATAAATTATTCATGCTGTACTGGTTCTGCATTCAACTGACTAATTACATGTTTAGCCATGACTGGAGAATTGAAAAGGTCGTTTGTAAAGTTAATTTTATGAATGGTATTAGCCATACTTCATTCTGTTGTTACCTTGTTGATATTATATTTTACTAAATGTTGTATTTTCCTCTAACTAACCTTCTTTCCTCTAACCTATTTCAAGTACTGTGAAAAAATTACTGAAAATTATGTTTAATACTAGATCTGTAACAATATTGTTGAAATCCTTGAAAAAATGTTTTTTCAAATTTCTGGAGTGATTTGAGACCACTTGCTGTTCAGTATTCTGCTTATCAAAGGATCCAATTTAAAAGGCAGTTTATAAAATTAAATGTAAAATAATAAATCACCAATTATAGATTCAAAATTAATTTGCAATAATGTCACACAGTGTTATAATAATTATTAATTATACTATGTGTACATTGTATTTATCATTAATGATGTAGCAATTTCACCCTCTGTAGTGAAGTATTGTTTCCTGATGATTATCAACGCCTTACAATGCCGCATCTATTAGATTTATCTTTATTTGAAGGTCCATTAGATGGATACTGTAAGTTTGATGATGGAAATATATGTATGTTTTTTTTACTCAGTATACTTTTGTGTATCATCATCATCATGATCAGCCTACTCCCATCTACTGCTGGAAATAGGTCTCTCTTTTGTCATTGATAGATGGTAATATTGCTAAGTAACAAACATTTAGATTGCTAGAATGTTCTCTTTTAATATTTTTTATTACATGGGGTTAATTTTAGTTGTAAAATTGTTGACCCATAAATATTTATTGAATAACGAATGATTTCCCTGGAATTACTGTACGAGACACGAGAAACCCAGAGATAACACAATCATAAGATTTATGACATCTCAATGTTTTAAACCGTTTATCGAAGATTTTCTGTCACACGTCTTATGGGCGTAGCTTTCTTATCAGCCGCTGATATTATTATCAATCTGATCATAATGTTACCTCGATTTATTTTTACAAACCCTTCCAGCCTCTAACCATTAATTATTTGAAATGAAGCTATCAGAGCGAGTCTGTAAAAGTAAACACTCTATGACCGAGATAGGCTAGGTAGGCGTAACACGTTCCGTCTACAACTATTCATAGTACTCTTCTCATTTTATACGAGTTAAAAATAAAAAAAAAACCGTGACGGAAATGGAGGGTGTGGTGGCGTTATTTACACTGGGTGACGTACATAAAGGTCCTGGCAACATACCAATACATTGTTTTGCAATCGAAATAGTCTCTACGTCGCTGTCTAGTCGCAGTGGCTAAATCTGAGACCTGATCAGAAATGGGCAACACATTCGTACTTTGTTCGTCGTTCGTTCTTCGTTCCACGTGTATCAGACATACAGTTCAAAAGTTTCTTCAAAACTGCCAACACTATGATAACTGCTCTGATCTTTCAGACGTCTAAAGGCGACGGTGACCACTTACCATCAGATGCGCAGTCTGCCTTTTTATAATGCGTTTTAATATAAAAAAAATGGCTTTTTATACTGCCTTTGTCATACATTATATTTGTCCGGCCTATAGATGTTTAATTTAACACTAGCTGTGCCCGCGACTTTGTACGCGTAGATTTTGTAAGTTTTGAAAAAAGAAATTGACCTAACTTCTTTATTTGTTAACCGATTTTAATGAATAAAACACAAAATATTAAGTGAAGTCCATCACAATATAATCCTAAAAACTGCTTTCAAATCGGATGTGCCGTTTCTGAGATTAGCGTGCAGAAACATACAGACAAACAGACAAAATGAAAAAACGTTGTTTTGGGTTCTCTTACCCTTATAAAGGCACCTAGTTCATTTCAGTTTTATTATTAGTATAGTTAATAGGGATAGTGCTGTCGTCAAGCCTCAGAAGTTCCTCGTACCGTATCTATGTTGACATCGTGGTGAAAGGATTAGCCACACTGCCTGAATAACTCTCTTATTGCGCAGAGTGTCGAACGTATCTACTGTGTCTTTATGAATTCGTCGTTCGGGAAGACTCCTATTAAATGACCCTATAGGAATGATTTATGGACATGTTTTCATATCAACCTCATTCATTGTCCAATAAATGCTTTTAATTATTTTTATTCTTATATCAATGCGTTACGCAGTGATTACCGAGAGCCAAATATATCTGTACTTAAAGAATTTCAATCGTTATAAAAAAAATGTCATAAGTATTTCATAATGACTGGCTGTATCATTTGTCGATAAAGCAGAGCAAGAACAAAAGAACATATTAATAAACGGAAGAACAAGTATCATTGTTTCTGTAACATCAAGTTTCTGATAGTTGTTGACGCCGTGGCACACAGTGGAAACAGCATTTGAAACTGCTTCAGATAGTACCTACTCTACAACAAACACTAACCTCTCTATTTTCCTTTCCACGTCTTATCTCCTACAAATGAGCCAGATGACTCTATCAACTCATCTGATACGTCGCCACGTGTCGTGTCCCTGTATCTAGGCACTTACAGTAGCGAATCTAGCTTAACTATTTTATACCAATGGCGCCTATAATTCCCAGAAGAGGTAGGCAGAGGAATGTGGTACACTGCCATGAATAACTTGTAATGTTTTACGTTTCACCATGGAATTGATGGTAAGCCTAGTACCATAGAGTTTGGTTTAAGAGTAACAAATGAAAGAAACTACGAAAAACGTCTGAGATGTAGCTTGGAACGTTGAAAAGTTATAAAATGATAATTGAGAGTGATACGAACTATGTACACTGTACGTTATCAGTTGACATCGGTAGCCGATGTCTTTATTGACATCGCTAAATGGATTAACCAGTAATACACTAGAAACTGGTTAATGTACTTAATGCATATAAATGAAGCCAGACTTTTGTACCTTTGAATCACGTTATGTTGAAAAAATGTTCATGTAAATAAATAAGAAAGTTAGTAGATACAGTTGCTCTTTACTAAATAACTCTCCGTATAAGAACATTTTTGGAAACTTTACACGGGAATTACGTCATAAATATTTTTATCATTCCACTGTTGCAAACGCCACTGCCGAGCGGGAGGTCCTGGAATCAAATCCGGGTCGGGGTACTATTGGAATTTTCTAATTTAGAATTTCTAGTAGTGACTCGGAGTCTGGATTTGTGCCCAGTGTATGGCAATAGGCCCAGCACCTATTCCATGGGACTTAAACGTAACTGTTGAAACGTGGGAGTGTACACACTCCTCCGCCTACCTCTTCGGGGATTATAGGCGTGATGTTACGTTTTTGTTATGTTAATGTTAGACACGGGTCTCTTATCAAAATGGGAAGGGTCATACTCTGCAACGCTGGTGAACAGCGGGGGGAATTATACAGGTGGGCCAATATACTAAAATCTATACATATATAAATCAATGCCACTTTTCGTTGTAATTTTATAACTCAAGAACGAGCTCACCTATCCAAACCAAATGTTTAGGCTCTGTTCGGACTATTTAGTAGATGGTTTATGTGAAGTTTGCACAAAATCGGTAGAGCGGTTCTTCATTTATCACATTTT
>DWJK01004404.1:0-12042 GCA_018248815.1 Croniades pieria auraria
CTTCAAAGAATTTGTTGATTCTCGCTCCCACAATTTTTTCAGCAAAGGAATCAATGAACTACCTATGAAATAGCGAAGGTGCATAGATAGTAATGGTACATATTTCAATTGATTAAATATATTATTACACAATTTATTTTCCGTTTCATTTTCTTCGTATAAAAAGCTAGTTACGTACGTAAGGACCTAATATATAGAAGTTCCGTTGCAAAGAATCATATTTACAAGTATGGTCTATTAGTCCATTAGTGAACATAACTGCTGAGTCGGGGGTCGTGAGTTCGATTCCCTCCCAGAACAAATATGTACAGAATATAAGTACAAATGCATAATTTAAATAATTTCAGAATAAAACATGTACTTATATACTTTTGTAGATTATATTTTATTTCTGTGATCTATTTTTCTAGGAACGTGATTCGGAGGACCTCTCCACCAGCTCAATATTTGGCAGCGCTAAGGCGTCTCAGGAAGCAGACAATGTGCTCATTATTCAGGTACATTCCAAGTAAAAATGTTACATAATCGGAAATCAGACCAGCAATATATAAACCATGATACGACACAGTTATTTTAATATAAACTTACGTATAATCTAGGAAAAAGAAATATAATTAAATTATTAATATGCACGTTATTTCTAGGATAAACGGCTGACGGCTGTGCGCGGCAAAAAGTACCTACAAGTTGCCAAAAACCGTTACAGCGGTGACCTCGGTATAGTACCTTTGGACTTCGAAAAGGACTCTCTTAGTTACCAATCCAAAAAGAAAAACAAAAACAAAGACGAATCTGATAAATTATTAGACCAATGTATTGGAGAGTTTACTATTGACAGGCAAAACTATGGTACATTTAGGGATTCTGATAAATTACTGAGCAATCCAACCACTAAAGGACAAAAACATAAAAATAAAAAAGAAACAGATAGTTTCCTAAGCGATATTTTAAACTTAAATAGGACAAGATAAGCATGAAATATATTTTTTTTGAGACGTGTAAATATTCTTTCTAATCTCATGTTTTTGTTAGTACATATTAATAACATTTAAAATAAGATTAAACACATTTATAAAAGCATTTTGTTTTAATAACTGATCTAACCCTTGAAATCCTGACCTAGATCCCAAATTCCTTGAATTCGCAGAATTAAAATATTTTTGTGTATATTTTTTTAACACAGCAACATTGATTTATCTATGGTGGTTCTTCACTGTTTAAGTTTGTAACACACTCATTAAGTTAGTATATTCACTATCCAAGTCTAAGACATGACTAAGACTACAGTTGAGCATGGAAACACAATCTTAAAATACTTTCAACATTTCACATGTACTTTATTATCCCTCATTTCAATTAAACTAAACATATAACATGTAATATACAAACAGAAATATGACAACAAAATAAAAAAATACTTTTTTTTCATACTCAGCTTTGCATAATTTTTCCCAATTATCTGTTCAGGAATTGCTTTTTCATAAAAATATATTATTATCTTATATACACTAATTCCTGCAACTCATCATATAAAAGCTGTAAAACTAATGAAAAAGTCTTAAGCAATACATAATCATATACATATTGTACGAGTAACACATGGTTTTGTGAACTGACCTGATACAATGTTGTATGAGAGATAACGTGACGTTCTCTGATTTAAATTTTATATTATTGTATAAGACTAGTAATATACATTTGATTGCATCAACATCTAACATGGCTGGAACATTGATTTGTGATTACAGGCTTTTTTTGTTAACATACTAACACCACTATGCAATAATCTAATCCATAGTCAACATGTCTAGAACATTAGATGATTATTATCATGTTAAAAATGCTTTTAGTACTAAAATGTGTGTTCATTGGTTATTTGGTAAAGTAGGTATGTACAGCCTCAACCAATGATGATTCATTAGTCCTGTCCTGTTTCCTTCGGCACTTTGGGCAGGGTGTGCTTGCATTGAGACATCTAGCATGGAACACACTAGAGCACTCATCGCATCTGTAGGTTGTGGTAGTTTCAAATGGGTAGAGGATTTTTGGATCCTTGCATACTTCACAGATGAAACCTTTCTGGCTGCACAGCCAACAATCTATTACATGTGTCCGAGCGAAGTTGACTACTTTCTCTAATTGAAAAAGCAAAGAACCGTTCGGGATTTGTGCTAAGTCTGATATTGTATACAAATGAACATGGTCATATAAGTACTCTCGGGGCCAGACTCTTTTTTGCAACTCCTCAATCACTGGTTCCCTGCAAGTAAATATGTATGCCCTCAAGAAATTCAATTGAATTCTCAGTTCTTGCAGTTGGGCCATATCAGAGACACCACAATATATTTTGGGGTTGATTTTTTTCATGTCTATCCAAGGATTATGTTGGAATTCCAACAAAAATGTAGCAGACTTTTTCGATACAGGGTACCTTTTGAAGTCCCAATTATGTATCACCCTCGCCGGGATGATGAAAACATTTGGATCCATGCAGTTAGTGCAGTAGTATTCTCCGGTGTAACCACAAACTTTTGCTTTAGAAACAGTACTGCCCAGCAGGTCTTGGCAGCCTTTGCATTTGTAATTCTGATGATCAAGTCCTTTTTCCCTCGACAAGCAACCCAGCTGCTGGACTAATTTCTGCAGCTCTTGTGATGTAAAAGAGCCAGTAGTTGAGTTTGGAACTACTTCAAAATCTAATCCTTGAAGTACAGGGTCATCAGGTGCTGCAGTTTCCACTTTTGTTTCACAAATTGGAGTCTCATCACAGGTCAACTTCAGTTCTTTCTGAATATCTATCATAATATCTCGTAAGTTTGGAGTATTTGAGTAAGTTTCACCAAAAGTGTTGCTGTTGTCAATTAGAGAAGACAGACTTTTGATTTCTGGTGTTTTGATGAGACTACTACCATGGGATGAATTTGAATTTATCGAAGCATTTAATTCATCATTGTTATCAGCTGACCAGCCCTTTCCACAAAGAGAGTTGCCAGTAACAATGACATCATTTGAAGCTATAAACTCTCCTGAATCAATTGATGAAGAGAATGTTGGAGCTTCATCATGTGGTTCCAGGTTAACTGGTGCTTGGCCAACATTTACGGGTAATGACTCTATATGAGTATCAGTTGTTGTCAGTGAAGACGCTGTGACCTCTTTGGTGACATCTTGCTTCTCTGGCACTTCTTGTTGCTCTGTTTCATGCAGACTAGATCTATCTGTAATATCACTTGCATCCTTTGACAGAATAAAATCTAAAGCTTCATCCTCATTCAGAGAAAGCATTTTTCCTAAGCCTGTAATGTTAGAAGTATGAGTGGGAGTTGATATTACTTTTGGCTTTATTTCATCAGACAGAGTGCTGGCTACATCCAGGCCAGCTGAAATTGGTGTAGATTTCAATGTGGGCATCCAAATCCCAGCTTGCATCAACACTTGCTCAGGCCATTGGTTCAAGAGACTGGAATTTGTAGGCAAGTTAAACTGTACACATGTTTCCAGACCCTCGACCAGCTTTTGAGCTACTTCCAATATTTCAGCATCACACACAAATGCACTTCTATTGTAAAATGGTTTAACCGCCGATATGTTTCTTAAAAGAGTCGACATGTATGAGGATAACAAGCATTCATTGAGGGCGATACGCAGCCAGGCCCTGCATTGACCAATCTCTGTGTTGATCTGTGGTAGTGATGCAATCTGATCGATATTTTGTCTGTGCGACAAAACGAGCACGAGAGGCCAAAAGCTGGATTGCGGCCGATAGTCCGGGTCTCCTGCAATAACATTTTTAGCTTTCCTCAAAAACGTATCCTTAAGTCCGTGGAGGAAAACTGCCTCGAGAGCCATGCATAGCGAATTTGTTGAGTCAGTTGACCCCAGAACACTGTGGAAGTTTTCTTCGAACTGGCTATTGTACTGTATGTCTTTCACGCATTCTGATAAATTATTGGTGAGCGATTGCTTTATTATGGCGTCGCGACTGCGAACCGTAAACCCAGAAGTTACGTTCTTGAAAAATGACATGATGGAATTAGGATTTTCACCACTTATCTGAATATATTTCACTACAATAACATATTATTTCACATCACATCTTCTTTTATAATAACGCTAGCAATTAAAAAACTTTATCAAGCAGTGTACACAAATAAACATCTTTGTCCACTTTGACAGCAATATGACATTTAAACTGTTTTTCTCGAACAGATAAATTCACCTACAATTTTTATTACATTAACAGAATATTTCATATCATCTTATTCAATCTGAAATCTAATTATTATCCATTATATTTTATAATTGGTTTTTGTACTTAGAAATTGTTAAATCGTCGATCGTGTACTTCTTAAATACTTGAATTATAACATCCTTTTTTTGTAAACTGACAAACATCGTTCGTTTGCTTATAATTTTAATCGTAATTGCAACTGTCCAGTAAAACGTACATTTAGTCGATTTTTTATCCTTTCTGTGATTTATAGATTATTAATTACATTTGATTAATTAATTTTGGAACAAATTTATAGTAAAATGTATCTAAATTAGTATACTTTTAAGAAAATCAACGTAATCTCTAAAAGCATAAGTAATATGTGGGCATCTCGATTGACATTTACTTTAAAGCTTATTTTAATCGTAGTATCATGTAACATCTTGACAGATGTTATTTCTATTGTATATGGTATTGTCTATGATTACTGTAATAGATAATCTTTAGAAAAATTTAACACGATGGTTTTGACGAGACTTGATTTAGGTCTAATCGAATTTGTGGTATCTAGATAAAGCAAATTGATTAAATTGACACGACCGTCCATACAATTATTGTATAATTTACACATTACTACGACCAACAAGTCCGTAGTATTTACTTTGATCGAATTGTTTATACACATAACTAGTGGTTTTCTTAGACCGCAAAAAGGAATGTTTTATATTTTTTATTTATTATTATTTGTATTTATTCCATATAGTTTACAAACTTTCACGAATAAGGCCTGGACGTTTGATAATAATGGTCAAGGTAAGCAGGTATCAATAAAATTTTTGGCCAATTCATACTGTTTTTCTTTTAATATTTTAAAAACAAATTCTTTCTCGACAGAATTATTACTGTGTCGTAAATGTGGAGCAGACGTGGCGGATTCGCACTACATATTCAGTAAACAGAGCCCTGGAGCTCAAAAAACTGATAAACAAAATTTATTTGGCCATCAGAATGTAACAGTTCAAACTCTGGTCAACCCGTTCGGTGTTAAGTTTGATATTATTACTATGGAGAAAGCGAGATGTAAAAATATAGGATCTGTAAGTATATAAATACAATTTTTTAAATTATTATTCACCCTGTCAGACTCCACTGATAGTACCACATGAACTCTGTTATTGGAATTCTCTATTCTTATAAAATACAATGGATATCACTGACCTGCTTACACTTGCTATGATTATTCACGAGATCAACAAGTGATATCAGCCTAGATAATTGTGGTAGACATAGATTGCTTTACTCCAGTAAATAGTATTGGCTTCTTTTTAGCTACACTCATGATTTCACTAGTAATAATCTTTAATTCAGTCTATTTACTGTGCTTGTAGGATTAAAACAAGATACCAATGTTAGAATCCATCATTTCTAATCAAATGTTATAAAACTGCCATTAACCTTCCATATCTATTTTTGACTTTAATTTAAAAAAAATGCTATGTTGAAAATCATTACTTTTTTTCCTATCACCTGTGTATTGTTATTATATTGAGGCATTATTGATTCTAGAACCAGGGTGCTGATTCATGGTTTCCTGGATATACCTGGCGTATCTGCACTTGTCCAAATTGTGGCCATCATCTGGGCTGGACATTTGAAAAGTCTTCAGATAAAGAGCATACAGTTGAACAAGAGAATGATGTCAAAGCGTTCTATGGATTGATTTTAAACAATGTGTTAGGAGAAAATTGTAAGTATGTTTCTATTATAATAAAAAACAACATCACACCTGTAATCCCCGAAGGGGTAGGCAGAGGAGTGTTACCAGTACCATGTTTCCCCAGTTATGTTTAAGTCCCATAGAATAGGTGGTGAGCCTATTGCCATACAGTGCACACAAATCCAGACTCAAAGTCACTACTAGAAATTCTAAATTAAAAAATTCCCATAGTACCCGCCCAAGGAGTTGAACCCAGGACCTTCTGATCGGCAGTTGCGCTTGCAACTGCTTGACCAACAAGACAGTCAGTTTCTATTATATATAATTATTACTACAGACTTTAACTTTAGCTGAGCTATTGTAAATAGTAATTTTTACACCAAAATTGTCTTGAAATAATCTTGTGCACATTTTTTTTTAATGCTTCCATCTCATCCCCATCCATTTATATAAGCACAATTATATGTTTTATATTTTAGTTACAGATTCCCTCATCACAGTGCCGAAAATGTACAGAATGTGAAGATACATCAACATAAAAAGTAATAATGCAATTTAACACTAGCGATATTTGTGCAGAAATGACTGATAAATATGTGTTATAATTTTTAATGTTAAATGATTTATGAAATAAAAAGTTTATTGTTTATACAAAAGTTGATTTATTTTAATGCACTCGAATAACAAAAATGGATACTTAAAAAAAACAAAAAGTTTAGTCACATACTTAATGTAAGAATTATTTAACTACTGCAACAGATTAACTATTTACTAAACCTAAATTTATTGCTAACATCCCATCCGCAATGTTTGTAAAGTAGTCAGAGAACAATATAGAAATTAAAAATGCTCTTAGTCATTAACACAGAAATAAGACACTTCTACATGAATACAATCTTTCAATATTCACATGTACAATTAGATTATTGTATGATCATATTTTTAAGCTGGACTTTCACTTAACTAATAGTATGTAATGAGTTCATTTCGACTCACATATGAGTGGAAACTTTATTCACACTGTAAGTCACATGTGCATAAACATCAGGATTGCGCAAACCTCTGGTGCAATGTCTGTATTGTAGCTGAAGGAGTTGGTGTAAAATTTAACTCAATCCCAGCTGGTTTCTCAGATCTTAATGTTTCCTCAGTTTTTCCTTGGATAGCTGCTATTTCTTGCTGAAGTACAGGATTCAGGACTCGTTTATTTACAAATTTTTTCCCTACACCCCTATTAGAGCCTTGTTGCCTTCGACCCCTGCCTCTAGATTGCATGGACCTTCTACTTGAATTGGACTGATTCGAATTCATTGACTTGACACTGCCGGGACCTCTTCGTCCATTGTAACCACCTCCCAGCTCATTATTCAACTGATTCAAACTTTGTTTATTTAAATAATTAGTACCTCCAATACTGTTACGACGTTTTCTCACAAAGTCATTAGGTACACTGACTGTGAGCTGTGGTCTGGCACTGAATAAGTTAGTCCTAGGCAGGTTTGCCGAGCTAAAGGAATTAGTTCTAGACCTTGTAAATGTCTGTGATTGTATAACATTGTTGTTCCTTGTCATATTCTGCTTTTGTTCTTGAAGTATTCTGTCTGATCTTAGTCCTACTGAGCTGTATCTGTTTCTGGTGCTAAAGCCTCCCCTCCCACGTTTTGCTATGCCTCGTTTAGCAAAGGCCAGTGGTCTGTTATTTGATGTACCTCGTCTAGTGCTTACACCGAGTCTGCTGTGCACACCACTTCCTTGTAAGGCTGAATTAGAATTTACCCTCCTAAGCCTGGTTTGTATACCACCTAAAATAACAAAATTACTAATTAGAATATCATGTTAACAAATCAATCAACTTAATTTTAGCTCTCAAATTTTGTATCACTTCCCTGCTAGAACCATTAATTATTGATTTATAGCTTCACTTACAAAACCAAAGTGTGAGAGCTATAGAGATTATCAATTAGTTCTATGAATTTGCTGGACTGTGGTTTTGTTGATGATATAATTATGCCCCAAGGTGATTCAATATAAAATGTTCACTTCACTTCGTTTTTGATCTAGATATTAAGCCCTTTTGAATATACTGTTTAATTGTTCTAGATGTAAAGGTTCTTGTAAGCAATCAGCAGCAAAATTATTTAAGGAATAAAATGTGATATACTGTAAAGTGGCCCCATAAATATAAAAGTACAATGTTAATTTAAAGTTGAATTGTTTATACTTCTACAGTCCACTGACACAGAGTAACAATGAATAAAATTGTGTTAAAAATTTTACAATCACCTCTATTACTTCTTGTTAAGGCTGGCATATCGAAGAGCTGGTTTTCTAGTCCTGCGCGACCTTTAGGAGTAACGCCTCTGAAATGTCTAGAAGCTGACCTCGCTCTAGAGTTTGAACGACTTCTTTGGCGAGAACGAGAACGCGATCGGGAGCGTGACTGAGACCGGCGCTGGGATTGAGTTATAGATTGTGAGCGACCTCTGTTCTGGCGGCCCCGAGATTGAAAACGACCACGGGTCTGGAGGCGCCCACGAAGCTGTGAGCGTACACCGGACAGAGAGCGACCATTAGGGCCGCGAGAGCGGGAACGCGACCGGGACCGCGAACGAGAACCACCCTGAACACCATTCGCCTGTCCTCCTCTACCGCCCCTTCCACCCCGGCCTCTCCCGCGCCCTCTGCCTCCACGGACTTCACCTCGACCCCGCGCGTTCCCACCTCTCCCTCGAGATCTGCTTGTACGATTCTGTTTTATTATATCATCTGAAATTAAATTAATGTACAATTACAACTGTGCATTCTATTTTAAAACCCACGCGTCATAGTTGTCTTGATGACATATTTCATATCGCCAAACGATATACACAAGACAAATTTTCAGTTTTTGCATGAAATATATTTAAAAAGAATGTATTCTTCATATTTAGTGGCAATATAATTAAATTGAATTAAGAAAATTTACAATAAGAAAGTATTTTGCTTACCTAAAGACATGTCAATCGCATCCGTCATGATGATTATATTTTTATGTCCTGTACCTAAAATTTGACGTGGTAATACTTTTTAATACTCTTTCATTACGAACCTCGAATAACCATGAAACTAACATAAACCCTTATACCTATAAAACGAAGAAACAAGTGTAAAGTGAAACCACTAACTAAAGCTATGTTCCTAATGGAAGCCGGATGACAGATAAAAATTAATGACTTTATAGACAGATTATTAAGAACTTTCTTCTAATATGTCAAAAGAAATTCTGAAGCAATCTGTCTTTGTTCTATATAAATGACGGTAATATGAACGTTAAACATCGAATATCCAGTGTTACTCAGGGATGATAAGGAAACAACATGGATAAATCTACTATCCGACTTACGATTCAAGACAATTAGAAGAAATGTATAGTGGCTGTATGTTTTATTTTATCTTGTTAAAAGAATTATTTTCATTCAATTTATAAGTGTTGTTGCGTGCCCATTTTTTACTTGAAACTTATGGTCAGGGAATTCATCATCATCATCATCAGCCTGCTCCCGTCCACTGCTAGACATAGGGCTCTCCAATGGCACGCCACTGAGCTCGATCTTTTGCTCTTCGCATCCAACCACTGCCAGCCACTTTGCGTATATCGTCACTCCACCTAGCTGCAAGGAATGAACCCCAGCACACTTAATTCCAAAGCTAAGGTAGCCTCAATAACTTACTCGTCGAATTCTCAGGGCGGTGTCAATGTCTATTAAGTACAGGGAAAGATCGCGGAAGAAAGAATGTTATATGTGGAACCGTCCAAAGCTCACTTCGTCTGCATAAGAAACTATCGTTTTAACCCGTAACATTCTGCGAAGAGACCTGTATCCCAAAGAGAAACGATCAAACTGTGTATTGGTTTATAGTTACTGTTCACGTACATAAGCGTCCACAAGTGGGAAATACGAAGTCGCCTCATTGATAGGAAAATAATTACTCATTATATACGTCAGGTACAATAGTTTACTAATTAAGGTGTTCGATACATAGTTTATGATATGTGCGCGTGTTTATACAATTTGCAAATTAAGTTAATTAGTTATGAGTCGCACTTTCTGTTACCTTATATGTAGTACGTGAAACTCGTATCAACTCAGTCGACCCAACACGCTCGCAGTGAACGCTACTCGTACACGAGACGGCAGCATCATGGCGCTTGACTTGAGGACAGTGACGTGTGCTTTAGCACTGGGTGTCGCGATCATTTGTGTCCACAGTCAATCAGTGTTGAAGGCACTGCAGCCACAATCCGTTGAAATACAGAGTTACAGTACTAGTGAAACTTTAAGGCCGAAGAGAAGTGGAATACAATCAACAATATGTCCCAAAGAATCGGTCCGGTTCTATCAAATATGTATATCTTGCAACGAGTGAGTACATGAGCATTTAAAGATATATTTTTTTCTATTTTATTTATATGATATAAATATGGAAAATGTTTTAATATAGACAAGATGTGTTCAGTCTATCAGGCTCAAATTCGTTTTAAGTCGAACCGAAGCATCAAATATGCTCCACTTAACATGATTGGAATGTTGAGAATCAAGTATTATAGACACTTTCCCGTGTATAGAGTGCTGATCGAGAGGTCCTAGGTTCGAACACCGGTTCGGGTACTATTGGATTTTCGAACTCGGATTTTCTAACTTAGATTTTCTAGCAGAAATTTCTGCGTCTGGACCTGCGCCCGGTGTATGCCAATAGAGTCACCGCCTATTCCATGGGACGTAAATCGTGACTAGTGAAACGTGGGCGTGTTCTATCCTCGTCTGCCAACCCATTAGGGCATTACGAACTTGCTGTTACATCTTATAATTACCAAGATTCTTTATGTTAATATTATTGCCTATGTAGATATTTGTGATTGACATTCGACCAGTTACATTTGCACGATAACATAATACAACTTGTTTCCATGTCAATTATAGACGTTATTTCAATTTAAATTCTTATTTTTCGCCTTGATGTTATGAGGAAAACAGTTCGAAGGACAAAGAGGAAACGTTAAGGAATGTATGATAAACATTATATCTGATTAAAATCCTTTGACTGCCTCGTTGGTCGAGTGGTTGTTAGCGCGACTACCGATCGGGAGGTCCTGGGTTCAAATCGCGGGTTGGATAGTATTGGATTTTTGTAATTTAGAATTTATAGTAGTGACTCGGGGTCTGGATCCGTGCCCGGTGTATGGCAATAGGCTCACCACCTATTCCATGGGAAGTAAACGTAACTGGTGAAACGTGGGAGTATAATATACTCCTCTGCTTACCTTCGGGGATTACATTTGCAACTAGAGTATAATATCTTAAAACACTATCTTTCAGAAAACAATTTAAAAAGTTTGAAATCATAATTATTCTATGACTATTATAATAGTTATATATCATACAACAGTCTGTAAGTCACCGTCAAAGGTCATTAATCGATGACGCTTGGAATGCGAAACATCAGAACCACAAAGGTGACGCCATACTGAAACAAATTTTAACTTTTTGCGTTAAAATAGTGTATTTTATTTATTATATTAAAAGGCCCGAATTGAGTGCTATTTCTCCGGTCTTTTATTTTTCAGTCTACCACAGATATGAGGTAGGTACTGGTACAAGCCGATGAAAGCAACATTTTGTGTCCATATGACATTGAACATAATTAAGTATATGTAAGGAACAACCTTATGTAACATAAAAGATTTGGGCGTAAAATTCTGAAACGAATCCGAAGCTAAAGATCCCGTGTAAGCATAACTTGATTCCAGTTTAAAAGTGTTTCTGTTATTAATAAAGGTTATCAAGACGTGAGTGTTAAAAATAAATTATTGTGAAACTAAAGATAAAACATTTTAATCTAGTATACAATGACAATTACACCAAGTACTAGCTGTGCCCGCGACTTCATACGCGTAGATTTCGTAAGTTTAAAAAAAATAAATTGACGTAACTTCTTTGTTTGTTAACCGATTTAAATAAAATAAACAGTAAATGTTAAGTGAAGCCCATCACAATACAATACTGAGAACTGCATTCAAATCGGATAAGCCGTTTCTAAGATTAGCGTGTACAAACATACAAAATGAAAAAAC
>DWJK01004405.1:0-12042 GCA_018248815.1 Croniades pieria auraria
TTCGGGATGGCCCGATTAGTTTCGGACCTGTACGAGGTCCTTCCTCATGAGCTCCCGCCGCTTGCAGCGAGGTCGCGGCGGAGACTGACCTCGCTCTCTACTCTTCATCATAAGAATGCGTTCATCATCAAATTACAATCATATACTTTTATAACTAAGTTCATTCTTCAACGTTCATTGCATGAAACATACTGCGACTGGCAACACACATACCATCCAACTTGGATGTTGTGATTACGTTAACAAAACGTGTAATTTAATGCATGGAAACACTTCAATTGGTGATTTGATGTTACCGTGTTGCACTTTCATTCTTGTATTTTAAAATAAAAAAAATAAATATAATCGACGTTTTTGTCATTCCATATGGGTCTCCTCTCATATTGAGAGGGTTAAGGCCATTAGTCTGCCACGCTGGCCGAGTGCGGGTTGCCAGACTTCACACACCTTACAATTTTTTTTTTTATAAATTCTAAGATGTGCACATCTTGTACCTTTAGTAATGTGTAATTTTTTAGTATGTAGATATTTTTGAATACATACAGGGACAATATTTCATTTAAATTATATATAGCGATCTTATTACACCTGTTCACCCACCGGAGGTATTTGTTAAAGTCCAACAACACTTAGGCAACATCTCATTTTACAAAATCAGTCGAATAAATTCGCGAAATATACATACATTCAATATATATTTTTTAGAACGATTTCATAAAATCTCAATAATTCTCTCTCTTCTTTCGTCATTCCAAAAACGTTAATATAATTTTGGAAACATACTACATACCCTGTTTCTATACCTCCGGTGTGTGAAAGTCCTAATTTCTTTTGGAAAACATATTTCACTAAGCTATAAGGTTTGTTGACTAGTTAAGTTAAAAATTGACTCGTTAAGTTATAAATAATGAAGCGACGCAATAATAAAATAAATAACAAGTCAACGCACCTAAAACACTAACTTTGTGAAGCTAAGAATCTGAATCGTTACGAAAATTTACTAATGATTACGTTTAATAACAATAACAAATGTAATTTAAAGTAAGCCGTTTTAACTGGTCCTGTTTAACTGGTAACCTGCATTTATAAATTAACTCTAAGGGATTAGAACTATTTCTAAGTACATAATTAGTGTATTTTGCAACTGGGCAGTTCTAATTACTTTGCTTTGTACCACTGCTTTTACATATCATGCTAATAGTTTCAGCGGGAAGCATTTTGAAGCATTTTTAAACATCGGAGCATATTTGTTTCCTGATCCGCGTTTACCGCGTTCGAGTTCGATTTGAATAAATAACATAACTGGTGAAACGCGGGTGTGTACTATACTCCTCTGCCTACCCCTTCGGGGATTACAGGCGTGATGTTACTTTTTTTAAATAAATAAGCTTCATTTGCATTGACCTACGGTTTCCCTTTGCACTTCTAGTCGCATAAAAATTACAATGTAAAAAATATACAACTGTTCAAATCGTCACTAGCATTCATACATATTGCGTGCTTTTATATTCAATACCTTCATTTTAACATGGTATTTGCTGTAGTAAAATTTTATAACGTACTGCGCATACATATCTATATAATAGGGATTATTTAGTTGATATTTTACTAAATTATTTTTTATTTTTTACCTAACTTATCGTATCAATTAAATTTCACGATAATCATCAAGTATATTTATGCGTGGATGTACTATTATGTGTGGATGTTATATTATGTGTGGATGTACGACTACTCGCGCTCAATATTACGCTTTCAACGATTTTACATTCGGTTACGTCATACTTCATGAAACTATCATTAAAACACTAACATTCTTTCAATTGAACTCGACTACGATACTGTCTTAGCATGACACTTTTCAACATCGTGCGAAATTAAAATCTTATCAATTTCAAAGTACATAACTCTATTATAATCAACATTATCATTAATATCGTAATTATCAACATTTTTATCATTCCATCGCTTGACACGACGCTTCTCATAGAATGAGAAGCATTCGCGCGACACATAGTCTATGACTGAAACTCTATCAATGATAAGAAATTCATTCGAATAGAAATTCATATGCTTATTAAAAATTAAAAACATTTAAATATATATATTTAGTAACAATGATATGTTGCGACAATATGTTTACAGCTATATAATACTTTAGTAATAAAATGCGTAATAAATATAGTTCACAAAGTAACCCTTAATATATGGAAGGATTTTCATTATAAGACAAACGAATAGGCCGTTTTTATATTTACGGGACGAAATAGTGTTTATCAAATAAATAAAATACATACAAAATGTGATGTAAACAATACAATAATAAATATAATATTCATAAGAATCTGTTTCGCTTGTGTTTAGCGGATATATATAAATAATTCGACGAATATATTATTATGTCGCCAGAACGTATTTTTTATTATTATTAATATTCAAATACCTATTAGCTGTTACTGACTTGTTCGTATAAGAGAACACCTAATAATTCCAATTTTCATCCCTTATTTCATTATTTAAGTGGGTGGTAAAAATAAATGTTCTTTTTAAAAGCCCAAACTATTCCCGTATCAAAATTTCATCATAAACAATACAGCCATGGATCCGAGAAATACACATGGATGACGTATATATCATGTAGGTAACATTGACAGCGTTCAAATTTTATTTAATGAAATAAATATAAAACAGCGCAAATAAAATTATGTACTAAGCAATTTTTTAAGACGTTTCTAATTTTGGACATTGTCATTCACACTCAATTGCCGTCCCTTACAAATACATCTGTTTCACAAAGTGGAGAGGGCGATCGTCCGAAGACAGGGGTCTACGTGACTCGTACAGATCCTCATCTTGAACATAGCCAGCACACGGGGTCATTCTCAGAGGTCTTGTAGACGACGAGGCTCCACACCTCTGGCATTGGGTCCGTCTAATCCCTAGTGGCCTTCGCCACCACCATACCCCTTCAACCGATGCTTCATAGCTGGCCTTATCAGACCTCCTCGCGTCGTAAGCGGACCAGTTAGACCATGACGATTTGTCGCTGTCGCATGGCGTAACTGGAGCACTCCGAATTGGCTTCACATCGTAAAACCTGTTGTTTTCCTCTGATAGTGACCCGCGTCTCTGCAATATTGGGTATACATAGTGAGCGAGACGAATTGAAACCAGCTATTTTTTAGCTGGACATGAAAGTGCACAAACCTGCCGTTAAATACAAATCAATTATTTCGCAATTATTAGAATGTTATTATATCTACTTTATTTTTCATTTAATAAATGTTTCTTGAGCGGAAAGATGGAAGCGAAAATTGGCTTTTAACGTATTCTTACGCGCATAATGTTGAAGTTGGGCAATCTAAAGCGTCACACTTCCTGTAGGAACTTCACCGGACACGCGCCCTGGCGGTGGTCCCCGGAGCGGATCATCACCATGCCGTCCAACTCGTCGCCCACTTGAATGACGATCTGGTCGCGCAGCAGCATCAAACCATTCTCTCCATCAGATACCTGCAATAATAAAATTAATGGTAACCATAAATTTTGATACATCTACTTCGCAACTTTTATTCTAATGAAGATCGTCTTTTTAACCAGAATTAATTTTGGACTATTAAAGTTTATTTTCAAAGGTTAATTTGATTTTATTAATAAAAAAGGCCGTCGATATACTTACATTTCCGCCAACCTGAAGATTGTGAGTCACTTGCAGAGGGCGTTCCCCGGCTTGCAATTTTGTACAGTACTTAGATGGGAAGTAGCCGATTTTGCCCAGGCATTTGCCTTTCCACCAGTCGGGATCGGACGTGTCGATGACAGTCACTTTATAGCCCGCTTTCAGGTCGAGCTCGTCGGCGTGACGCGATTTAAAATTGTATAAGATCACGTAGAGATTTGTCGGCAGGAGACGTTGATGCTTCTGTAGGGAAAGAAGATCGATTTGTTTATAAAAGTTTCTGTAGACATAAAACTTGTTATAGGGTTAAAAAACTTTATGTAAGTACCTACTTAGTATGTCAAATTGGCGAGTTATCATAACTCTCTAAGTAAAAATTGTTTGTGTATATTGATGTAGATATCAGCATTGATTTTAGATTAAATTGAATCCAATCAATCATTGCAGATCAGGTACGGAAATATGTTCCATGATTGTGATTTGGCAGCCAAATAATGGGTGTAGGATTTCCTATAATTGGTATCAATGATATGTGAAGTACATATATATTAAGTCTCCGAAATCAGTGCGTGTGTGCGAAGATAATGGTGAATGTAAAAGAAGCACATCAGGTTTATAAGGATATAGATTTTTGGCCCTCGGTGCTTTCTGCCTACTCCCTAAGTACATAGCGTGAATGAATAATCTACAATTGCGTTGTGTGAAGGTGAACGTAAAATTATTTGTTACTTACGCCTGGTTGTTTAACAGGCGACGGGCACGGGCTCGCGCTGTTCGAAGACAGGCTACGTTCAGGTTCATCCGGGAGCTCCACGCTGCTCATACGCCCTCCTTTAGCACTCAAAAGTCGCCTGCCGTGTACCGGCGAGGATGGTGCTACGCCACAATCACAGATCAGTCAAAATGATAGTCCATAAAAATGCAGTCGCAAAATCAATTTATTCTCAGTGATATTTGAGTTTACAAGAGTATGAAAAACTCGAAAATATTTCTTGATTTCTCCAGACATTTAACATAAAGGGATGTAAAAATTTGCCTATTAAGTTATTTTTAATGTAATTGGAATGTAACAAAATAATTTAGAGACGTACCTATTAGACCAAAACTATAGGTATTAAGTCTTCTCTATTACATTTTTAAAGTACATTTTAATGTTTATACAACAATGTCAGCGACAGAGATATCGAAAAGAGTTCTCGTGAAAACTGATTGACACGAAAATGTTATTTACAGAAATATGAACATGTCATTAATACGTGGATTGTTTAATTAGATTACAACATGTAAAGCGATTAAAATATTAAGTTTCATGCGACTAGTTAAGCTTGTTACGGGTCAGGTAAGGCCGAACAAAATAATCTAGACAGCTCGGTAATGTTATCGTGTCAGTCTTAATTATAAATTAGAATTCGCATTTGTATTTCCAACCATAAAAAGTATGTTCGTAATATTATTTATAAAAGAAATGTTTGGCTAGTTTGTTATGGATATTACTAATAAATAATTGAGATATCTGTTTGTTTGTCTGTATTGCTATTTTGTTCGGTCCAACCACTTCAAACGGATTCATTTATTAAAGCCTCAGACAAACAATGAAATAACAAAATAACACTCATAACTTAGGGCGCTGGTAAATGTCATTTGACATGTTGTCATTGTTTTAAATATCCTTGTTTAAAGCACCGTTAAAGAGTCAATCAATAATAATGGAACATTATGCGTCAGTATAATGTTATCCAACATTGTTTGTCTTAATAATTACTCATTTAAAATAAAACAAACGTACATGAACGTGTATAGTACTGAAACGTGTTACTATTTATTCTACTAGGCGTGTATCTCATGCTAGTTGCTCTGGTGTTACCTAAAAACAGAAGAAAAAAAAAGTAGGTTACATGCAAATGCTAAACAACGCAACACGAAAGTGATTGGACGATAAGGCGTGGGCGATTTAAATATAATAAAATATATATTTGAACATTACCACGTGAGGAGGATTTTTGTGCGGTTAGGGTCTGTCCACTTCGCAGTCTCTCAGTAGTTAATAGGACATAAAATAGTAACACTAACGTCGAAAGTAGATTAGATTTCACCAAAACGACGACAAAAGCATATCACTTAGAAGATTGGCTAAAATTTTAAGCGTTCACATCATCTGCTAGTACACAAAAGCTAAGCCAAGGTTTTTAAGGAGTTGAACATCGACAGTGCCCACATAACAACGACGATTGACATTACGTAGACCAGAGTCCAAAGAACCGAATATAGGGGCAAAATGTTCACACATAGTGACGAGTAATTGTGTAGATATAAATATGTGATCCCTCACATCGGCATATTCGTTACTATATTGTATTGATATTAAAATAATTGATTAAAATGATTTTAAAATGACTTTTGTATAATCGCTGAAATAGGAATACTTTGGCAATAGTTGTCGCTTTGTGAATTACGTCAAACGCGAAACTAGTATAAATACAGTTATTGAGTTTGAAATATTTTTAGGATTCTGAAGATGCAGTGTGAGGGACGTCACTTCGAAGGTTTCCGAGGGATCGTTTGTGGAAGCGTAATTGAAATTAGGCAAAATAGATGTGGTTGTTTGGACCCAGGCTTGGTTGTTACTCGCGAGATCGTACATAGAACGCGGCTGCCCTGCGCGGGCTGGTCCCGCTGCGGGCGGCGCCTCAGCTCCCCGCACTCCGGCGAGTCCAGCGACAGGCTCTTCATCCTAAGGTTCAACTTTTGACGTCTCGGCGAGTGCGGCGCTACAACAGTCACTTGGCATGAACATCAGGCAACACACACTTACCGAATCCTGGCAACTTTGATGTTTAAATCGGTGCTGTGTTATTATGGAAATTTTATCTGTGTACTATTATGTATACCACGTGTTAATGATATTTATAAATGTATGTAAACTAATTTATGATATATCTTTACCAACTAAAATATAATATACAGTTGTAATTAAAATATACTCATTGTTATAATAATGTGTAAATGTCAAACGTTATGTCAACTATAAATAAAAAAGCTGTATATGTACTGAAAAAGGCATTTATCACAAAATTCAAAAGTACTTGCATACTGGGCACGTGATATTTGAACACGTCTTCGACGGATTCGCAAGTATTGTATGTTGATTTTGGTAACAAATGTCTACTGTGTATTCTTATTTTAAAAATTTTAACTTAGTCTAAGTGCGTAAGCATCGCAAAGAAATATAACTAGTACTAAATACTGATAAGTTAATAGGTTAATAAAAAAGAGAAAAGGATGCAGAAAAGGGCCGTAAATATAATGGAAGGTTACTAAGTAATGTTGAAGATATTACTACAAATTGGAAAGCGTTTTTGAACGGAACGAATGCTGCGATTTTCGTCATGTGTCTGATACGCTACAAAACTGACCATAATCTATTTAACCAGAAATTCTCTTAGCATCTCCATTCTATAAAAATGATTTCTTTAACATAATGCTTATCAAAGCAACGAATCTCTCAACACAGATTGTACTACGGGGATTCGCTTATAAACGAATTTTTTTGGTACCAGGTAAGGGACTGGTGCGGTCTGCCTGTCTCAACATTTGGGCACTCTTCGAGTTCTTCATCGAACCTGTGTGGACAAAGTAAACAGGCACTAATGCATAAAAAAATTTCATTACTAGTTCTATTTCATTCTGCCGCGAGCTATTGTCCTGGAGTTTTAAGAGCAAGATCTAAATCAGTGAATTATCAATAACTATTTTTTGTTCGGTTCTTCTCAAATTGTAAACGGAAGAATTTTTTAAGCCACTGTTAGTAATAGAGTGAACTGAAGAGTTAGTAGTTATAGAAAACCGTGGGTGCAAACGAAATAGGTACAGCAAATCCATTGGCAAGATGTATTCGGCAGAAAGACAAATGCATGCGATTATGAATACTCCGCGTCAGCATCAAGCCATGCACCACTTACATATATCCAAACGCCCAACGGGCAAAGGCGTTTAAATTACTCATTAAAGATAAAAATGTAGTGCAGCGCTTGGGAATTCAGAGACAAAGAAATGTAATTCTGGTTTTTATTGTAACGGTAACAATATACATATCACAGAACGCGGGGCGTTTTGGGGTAGTTCTAATTGTAACATTCAAGTAGCGACTGATGTAAGAAGCCGAAGCGCGCCGAGTCAGAGCTCTTATCGAGACGACGATATAAACAATGTTTCTCTCGTCAAGGTACAAATTACTGATCATTTTTTCTTGCGAACGCTTGCCGTAGGCTTGAGAATCGAAGGCGGGGGATCTCCGTTCTCCTTAATTAAACATAAAGGTTGCCCGAAAGGTCGCGTTGTTGTCTCCTCGGATTCTGCAAAGTAATGCGCGGACAAAATAAAATAAAATAAATAAAATTATGTACATTAAATTATAAATAAACCAAAGTAACATAGATATAAATAAATAGGGAAGAAAAATATAAGAAACCTGAGGATCGAACTGGGAGATTTTAAAGGGGAACTCGATTCTGTTCATTCATGAAAACATACTTGTTTCGTGGGGAGTTAGGATTAAGCATCTATGATTTACGAGTATTGGTCGAGCTTCATCTATGTATTCCTATAATCTAAACTAAACACATCTATCACACAAAACGAAATAAAAAATAAATCATAAAAAACACACAACGTAAACGAGGCACTGAAACTCAGTATAAAGACGGGACAAACAAAGCTCAGAAACAGCTGTGAAACAGAGAGCGATGCTACGGCCGTGGGCGCGTACTTTCCGGTAGAGAAATGGATCGGTGTTGAGGCGAGCCGCGGCGCGACTTCGACCCCCACATGGACAAACTCTTGACGCCGGCGAAGAGCCGCCGCCGCACGCCGCTGTCGGGTCTCGCCGCGCCTACCGACAAGCATCGCTCAGTATCGACCGCACCCCACCCCCGCCCTGCGCCCGCGACTAACGAATGCGTGCAATCTCGACACTACTATAAACGAGTGATCTGAGTGAAGCTGCCGGTCGGCCGTCGCACGGCGCCTCGGCGCGAGCGACGGTCGGCGGCCTATGCGACTCGAACGGAGAAGCCAGCGAGTCGGGTGCGGCGCCAGACCTGAGCTAGAGGAGATTTGCTGGGGCGCCACAGCCAGGCCGGCGGTCGGCCGCGCCGGCGACCGCGCGGGCGGGGGCTCCTCCGGCGCTGACACGCGGACAACTGGGCCCCCGCGCGAATCTCCTCCGCCCGGCTTCGCTATTTCGTTGGCCCGCTTCAGAACTTGGTAGGTCTGATCCACTTCCTCCTCTGAGCATCGAGCGAAACGTTAAATTCAATCGCGATCACTATAGTGAAGTTGGCATGAAACGCGATAACGTAGAGAGCTGGGGATTTCGTTTCATTTTTGTTAGTAGTGACTGTGGTGGTAAAACTGATGAAAGCTATCGAAATCTAAATGTTAATTTTGTCGAATGCCGGACTTCGGAAAGGTGCACGGGGTCACTCCTGACTGACTTATACTGTACCCTCGTTATAGTAGCTATCGAAATCATCATCGAACTCGACGGATCCCTTGAAAGAGATCCTGGTGAGTCTCTGTCCTGGCAGCCAACCGTCCTCCGTGCCTGAACAACGTCAAATTAGCTTCGGATTGTATATTTTATTTTTCTGTATCGAAATTGTATTTGTTGTGTATTATAGAGCGAACGATATATATTGCGGTGACCAATTTGAAATGTTGTAGCTCAAATACGTTAGATATTTTATATTATTTGCAGGCCCGTAATACCTAATTTACGATATACCTTATATACGTTGAAACACTGTCGAGCATCTCTTTTCGATTCGATTCTAAACAAGTAGGAAATGAAATATGAAATAACAAAACTGTAAACTTAATCACTCAGTGTTTACCATTCTGGAATCAAACACACATTAAATGAACAATCATAAGACTTACCAAAGATTTAAAAGTTACTTTAATTAGCGTTGAACAGGAATATAAGATTATTAGTATCAAGATACCCGAGAACAACATCGACAAGCAATGTAGGTACATATTTGCAACAGTATTTATGTGATGATTAACAAGAAATTTATGAAGTTACCCATAAACACGTGGCAGATATGTTAATAATTTTACTCGTTAAAAAAGAGTAGAATGGATTAATAATCCATTCTGTAAAACAACGAGGCAAGATAGAGAGAATATGTACTTATAAAGATATGACTCCTTAATTTGGACGCATAATAGTCCATACGAATGACCTTAACCGAAATATTGCTAGTACAACTTCAAATGTATGTACGCAGCAAAATATGTTACTGCATGATATTTTAAATTTGCTGATGTCGTACACGGAGAGGCTAAATATCCTCGATAAACATGTTATTTGTGATAAATATAACTGCGTAGTTTATTTCACATAACCAACGCAATTAAGGCACATTATTCAATATTATCATATTCAACCTGAACATATACAATATTCAGGTTCAGTTCTACTGACCAAACAAACAATTGTAGAACTATATAATGTAAAAAACAATCTTATACTTTTCAGTACTGTATTTTAATATATTGTGAAAAATCGGACTGTATAGATAAAATGCACTGTCAAGTATTTGACAAGTGCGTGTGAGATTTTTGAATAATTCGAAAAAAAAAAATTTGGAATGTCGCAGATGCAAACTTTAAATAGTTATATGCGTTTAGACCAACTTCTGTTATATACTTACATATGTGACGTACCACATTTTCCTTATATTGTTAATATTGTTATTATTAAATATGCTTCAGTGAACCCTAATTTAAATATAATTTAGGTGGTTGCAAATTTAACAAAGTAAGGAAAGAGACTCACTCTCTTCATCGTAAGGAAGTTCTTGGACCCTGTGGGATTCTATTTCGGAGGTGCTCTTTTGCCTTCGAAGGAGACGCGACTTGGTCTGGCATTTGCCGACCTGCGGCATACAGTCAGTATGCACGTTCATCTTGCATAGCCGGCATCGGAGCCCTTGGCGAGTGTGACCTGTCCAAAGCAACTTATTAGATTTTAATTGTTTTTAACCTAGTTATAGTCCTACAGGGTTTCTTTGACAAAATGTATAGTTTTTTAAAAACTAAATAATTGATCTTTTCAATAACTTTTAAATATTTTTATATGCCTTGTAAAGGAACCAATATCAAAGCCCGAGTTTTATAAAAAAATGCAAAATAAAAGAAAAATAAAACTGCCCAACAACAAAAGTAAAATAAGAACTAAAATTAATTTACGTCAACAGCCGCAAGTTAAAGTACTGTGGCTAAATATAATCTAATTACTTAGTTTTGCTTCAAGAAACTCTTCGCGATATGTTTCCGCTCGTTTGTTCCTAAGGAAACGAGTACAAAAATGTAAAGTATGTATGAAAAGCGATAAAGTAAAAATGAAGGCTTTGATTTTTGTCACAAACTTCAGCTTGAGGGACGGCGACATTGTACGCATTGTAAAGATATTATTTAAAACGTCGCATAGTTTTTCATTGGCCTGGATTGCCAGTGACCTGAAAGTTCTTTAAATTTTCTCACCCACATTGAAATTTCGATTACACTGATAACAACCGTAAGCCACAAAACGTTTTGGTTAGAAATAGTTTTTAATAATATAGTTTGTATATACTTTATGTTAAATAAAAACAACTTCACGATTTTATTTTCCCAAAGGCATAGGCAGAGGAGTGTAGTAATACACACCCGCGTTACCTCTGTTATTATAATGGCCCATGGAATAGAGAGTGAATCTTTTGTAATTTACCGAACACAAATCCAAGCTTAGGGTTACTCAAAGGAGACTCAAAATTTCGAGTTATAGAAAGCTAATAACATTTTGCCGTAACCGGGGATCGAACCCTGGAACCCCTCAGCAATCCCATTGTAATCACTAGACCACCTAGACAATCAAGTCACTAAATAAAAACAAAACAAAAATACAAATGTATATGAGAAAGCTTACGATTGCCACAGCAGCGTGAACTTTGATATTGGCGCGGCTCGTGCCAGGCACGGTGTATTTATTTGAATACTAGAATTTATCAATGTCTGCAACGACGTGCCAGGCAGCGGCGAACAGACACCGAATTACGTAATCATAATCGCGAAAATATATTTCTAAGCGTTGTAAACAGCTTTTTGTTTTTCAATTGTATTACTACATTTTATTCCATATCTATACTTATAATAAAACTGTAATCGATCGCTTTCTTTGCATGGCAAATATATTTAAAAATTCATAATTGCGTATATATGGGCACGCAAGAGAACCTAAAGCAATGTTTTTTCATTTTGTCTGTTTGTCTGTATGTTTGTGCACGCTAATCTCAGAAACGGCTTATCCGATTTGAATG
>DWJK01004406.1:0-12041 GCA_018248815.1 Croniades pieria auraria
ACCTAGAACCATGTCGCGTATTTTAAAAGATGACTTAGGACTTGCAGCCTATAAGAGACGCACTGGTCATTTCTTAATTGATAATTTAAAAAAGAATAGGGTGGTAAAATCAAAACAACTACTTAAGCGGTGCGCAAGGCGGGGCCATAAAAACATTTTGTTTACGGATGAGAAAATTTTTACAACTGAGCAATTATTTAACAAACAAAATGACCGTATTTATGCTGAAAGCTCTAAAGAAGCTTACCAATTAGTCAACAGAGTACAACGTGGGCATTACCCGTCATCAGTGATGGTTTGGTGGGGTGTTTAGCTATGAAGGAGTGACACCTATATTTTTGTGAAAAAGGTATCAAAACATCGGCACAAGTGTATCAAGATATCATTATTGAGAAGGTAGTTAAGTCCCTTAACAACATCATGTTCAATAACCAAGAACGGTCTTTTCAGCAAGACTCGGCGCTGAGTCATAAAGCTCGATCCACCCAGTCTTGGTTAGATACAAACGTTCCGGACTTCATCAGAGCTGAAGACTGGCCGTCACCTAGTCCTGATTTTAATCCACTGGATTATGATTTATGGTCAGTTTTAGAGAATAAGGCTTGCTCTAATCGCCTTGATAATTTGAAGTCCCTAAAGCAATCCATATGATTGGCATTGAAGAAGAAGAATAAAGAAGAATCTGGCCTCAACGTTTAAAGGACTGTCTTGCAGCCAATGGAGACCACTTCGAATAAGCTTTATATGTTTTTAATGGTTTTATATTAATGTATTAAACTAATACACTGTAATATTAATAAATGTTACGTACAATAAAAAATGTTGTTTTTCTTTGTAACAATATTTATGGCAAGACTAAGTATGTACGGTCCCTACACATTTAAATACTTAAAGCGCGAGCATCATATCGTTAATAGTACGCTTTGTGCCACATCTGGAACCTAAACTAAGTCGAAGCCTATATTTTAGAGTACTATGTACTCCCTTTTCAACAAAATATGATTATAATAAGTTGTGAGAGCATGTGTTAGTGTGCGTGCCTGCGTAACTGTATCTGTGTATGTGTAAGTTTGTATGGAGTTGTGTCACATCCTAATTTATATATGTATTCTATTCCATCTTAATTTCTATATAAACGCACATTACTTTGATTAAAAAAAAATTAATTGTCATATTGTGTGTAAGTTTTATTTCAAAATATTATTCGCTCTACAAAATTTAACAGGTAACCAAAAAGTCAAGAAAGGTAACTAGTCAGTTTTCTCCATCAAGTCTCGACAAACATCACGTGAAGAACTGGGGGTAAAGACGACAATAATACCTACCGGCAACGGTTGGACACGAAGAGCTGAAGATCGAGCTCAGCGGCGTGCTATTGGAGAGACCTATGTCCAGAAGGGGACGGAAATAGGCTAATGATGATGATGAATTAATTTGCGACTCCTTACGATTTATCCGTCCATTGCGACTGGCATGCAAATATGCGAGACAAAATTGATACTGTGATTTATTGACGTTATTCTTTTGAAAAAGTATAATATTTACCTAGTTTACTTACTTCGGTGTACTCAACCAGACTAACCAGATTAAATAGGGTCAAATGTGTGTGAAAGGACGCCGGGCGTTTATAATTTTTTTTTTTACTATTTTCGCAAGACAGATCTAAGTCGAATTTACGACATATGTAATTGTGTTACAAGTGTTAAACCGCGCCTTAGGGCTTTTTCAGAATAGCATATTCCGGTGCGTATAAGCGTGTCTTTGTAGGCACGCTTTGTGCCCTGCGCGAGTCCCATACAAACGATGCCGTGGTACTGGCTGCCTACGATCGTTCCCGTCGCAGCGCACTGAGGCAGACAAATACGATCGCTTGCACGCGCACACAGCCGTTTGTTTTAACAAAGCCAGATATACAATGCGCGTATAGCGGCATATTCGGCATGCGAGCGCGCGCTCGTATGCCAAAACGAGCGTGCAGCACGCCGAAAATACGCTGATCTGAAACAGCCCTTAGGTAGTCGTGGCGAGGTGCGTTTGCGCGGCGAATTTATTTGCAATAAGGCAAACTCAGTCTGCAAATCAGACTGTGGAACTATGGCCGACTAGAACAAAACATATGCAATCACTTCATCGATACCATCTAGTGGCAAACTATGTCAATATCGCATTTGATTAAGGTATATGGACGACGTCCATATAAAATAAAATAAAATGCAATATCTTCTAGTATTTACATGTTTTGCATAGACTTCAGAAAAGTATCATTTCGCCACTTTGCACCATTTTTTAAAGGTTTAGGCTCATTTCGAAAGCCCTTACGGGTTCGAACGCCGTGAGAAAAAAATCACCACATATTTATCTGCTGAAGACAAATGCTTATCTATTGGCAGTTTCGGATCAAACATAAGCATTTCATCAAATGAGGCAGACTATCAATGTGGTTTCGGTGTGATACCTGAATGAGATGTTCCCTCTGTATTCGCGCTTTCTTCATCTGGTGAATCATAGTCCGCACTGGGGCTATATGGTTCACTACTTCTACTGTCAAAACTCCTTTGAGCAGACGTTACAATCGTAGCGTCACGCCAGCCGCGTTCGTCCAGACCTTTTATTAGCTCTTTAATAATATCCTCGTCTTCCGATTCCGGATATCGCAGTCTATACAAGCTGATTACTTTGCTCGCGTTATAGATCTTATGATCGCCCACAGCGACGGCTATGCGCTCTTTCAGCGTGGAACGCAAAACCGTCACTAGCAGCCCGCGCATCTCTGGTGGTAAGTGTTTCTTTATAAGCCCATGCATCTTCTTCACGAGCAATTCGGAAGCCGTATAGCAACATGGATTATTTGCGAACATCTTCTGCTTGGATTGTTGCTTCTGTGCAACTATCTTTTGCTTTGACGGTCGCTCGTGTACGAACATCATATCAACATTAGTTCGTTTCGAAGAAGACGGTTGGGTCATTTCGACATCTTGCGGTGAGTAAATTTCATTAAAAATCTTGGTGGAAACTGGACGATTATCCTTTTTTAAGGATTCCATCTGTGAAACATTATCAAGATGATCTTCACCATTATTGAAATTAAAATATAGTGCTATTATGACATATATAATAAACAAAATACACACATTACCCTGAGCGATACAACTGTAGACCTGTATAGAGCAGAATTAATGGCACAATTATAAAACAGGTGCAATTTAATACTGCTTTCCAGGACGTATATTTTCTTACATGGCTATGTGTGTAACTCTGGGTAGGTTTTAATCATCACTTGATATAATAGTGAAGGAAAACATAGTAAAGGAACCCAAATATCTCATCATAGTATGCCTTAAGATGTGTAATGTGCTACACTGCCACTTTCTCAGTGTGGTAAACTAACACACACTAACACTTTCCCACTATGTGGGGAGACATGACACATCCATCAGTGAAACAATAAAACACGATAAATATTAACTTTTTTATAAGACACCTCATTGGTTCAGACTGCCTCATTGGTCGAGTGGCTGCAAGCGCGACTGCCGATCGAGAGGTCCTTGCTTCAAATCCCGGGCTGGGTACTACTGGATTTTTCTAACTTAGATTTTCTACTAAAGTATATCTCTGACATACATACTTTAAGAAACTCCAATTTCTTCTGCTCCTCATACAGCTTTCTCTGTTCTTCTACTATCATTCTTTGCTTTTTCAAGATTTCGATCTGCATCTAAGGTATAATGTTTATAAGCTATACTAATTTTTTTATCTTGTTAATAAAGACATATGTATATGAGTGACATGGTGTGCCATGTAAAGTGCAAATTTCTTACTAATATCAAAATTTTGAAAGTGACTTTGCAACATTTGAAAAGTGTGTTTCTATCAGATATTCCCTTAATCTGGCTTTTTTCCATATTCTTTTACTGACAATTCACCCTCATACTATATAGTTAATCACACCATGAAACAGAGCCTTAACACTTTATATCTAATGTATTCAAAAATATGGGAATCCAAGCCATGATTAAGAATATTTTTAGACATGAATTAAATTGAAGGTAACAGATGGAAGATGCAATAAGTTTTTCATTTAATCTAATTTTAATATTTTTCATTCAAAGATTTTTTGGAGTATAGGTTCTAAATAACTTAGTTACTCATTAAAAGTCTTAATAGCAATAATTAAAACAATCAAAATTATAAAATTCCACTAACATCTAGATTGGTAGCATCATTCTCCCTGTACAGTGGGCTTCTGGACCTTTCTCGGGTCATCTGTCCCCCATCTTGGTGTAAGTTAAACAGTTTCTGAACTTTCCGTGTCCTTGTTTTATTATTTTTCATCTTATACTTATGTTCATGATTTATTTCAGCGGTAAACACAAAAGTCATACCACCATATTTATGGACATAATTATCCAGCTTTAGTGCAGCTTGCTGGGCATCATATGGAGATGGAAAACTTAATATCACTTCCTTTACTGGTCCATGGATTGGCAGAGCATGCACATAAAAATCGTTAGTGCTAACCATTAGGATCTTACTTATAAGTGGAATGAGCTTGCCCATACGTATCTGTGGAAACAACATATAAATTCAACAACCTGTTGCAGTGTAGGTGGCCAAAATACAAATTTAAAGTGTGTACAGGTGAAAGCTACACCAATTTTTGACACTATGGTAATTTTTGGTATTATCGTTTTGGTTTCAGAGATACTAGTATCAGGTAAAACTTTGTTTTTGGGTGGAGAAATGTTATATGAAAATACAGATGCTTCTCTTGTGTTGCTTATGCTAATGTTGTAAAATGAACATGCATAAAATAAAAACCTCTTCATGATTAAATATCACTCATTTATACTTGTAACTCTAGAAGCATTGTTAGCATGGCATCCCCTTGGGCCTGGAGAAAACTCTCCACTCATTTTACCCATAAGCTGGTGCCACTATATATAGTTTGGGATTTATTAGAGGTACTTTATTGTGGCTTAAACAAGAACTGATTGTAAAAATATTTAACTTTTTAATTACTAAGCATGCACAGTAAGAAATAAATCCTCATTAAATAGTGCCTTTAACACAAGACAAAACTACTAAAGCTCATTAAGTTTTTTATATTATCACAAATGTATACAATTTTATATGTTAATAACCGCACAAGGATATGATAAACTTATTTATTAAGGGACTAAAAGTAACGAATTTGCAATTGGGTTTTTGTTTTCGTTTTATTTCTTAAGAGGCTAGCATTTGGTCAGTCCAGTGTGATAAAATGATGATGTGATCTATGACGTAGCAAGCATGCTTGCTGATTAAATGTATATTCAAGTTATACTTAAACAACATTAGGTGAAGATGTTATTTAGTCTACAGGTCTTCAAAGTGTTTATAAAACGTTTCTAAAATATAGATATATCACTCTATAAATTTGCATTGAAACAAGGTGGTCTATGGCTCTCTTATTTGTGGTGAGAACATTGACAAATCATTCCGCAATATAAAGGGGGCCGATGAAAGTAGACTTACAACTCGTTTGTATGCGAATTTTATAATAATCACAAATATCCAGCAAGAGAACACACATTGCTCATAAGCAGATTAATTAAATGTTATCAGACACCGCCTTTTAATCATATAGCCTAATTTGATAATCTAATTACTCCACTTTTTACGAATTCCCTAATAAAGTTTCTGAAGTCATCGTAAATCTTTTTTAGAATACGATTTAATATTGATCTGTTTGGTTAACTTATAGTAGATATTATACTGAACTTACCTGTACGGGTATACCGAAAAGTTTTACATTGGTACTCATTTTTTTTTGCTTACTATTAAACCTTTTCAATACCTCTAATAAACCGAAATAGAAACACTCCTGTTACAACTTTTTACTTACAACAGATCTCACAGATAATGCATTATAAAAATTGTAAATATAGATCCACGCTCGAACAGAATAAAAACATAAAGTTAATAAACTTTTGTGTACACTTAATCTTAAAATTTTGAAGTTTGAGTTGATCTACGACTATCCTTGAGAAAATTGATTTAGTCAAATTATAATACCAAAGTTATTTAAAAAAAGAGTAAAAATTTTAGATATAATGTATGATTGAACTACATTAAAGACAGGAATATGATATTTTATGATAGCTTTTCACGCTCGATGAGTGCAGGCCAGTGAAAGCGAGCGCGACTTTTTTTTCTAAGTATCTTAATGTTGTTGATCCTAATGGCCTCTATAGCTTTACTGGGGTTCAGTAGCGACCACAATCAGCTCCGCCTGGAATTATAGAGAGTGGGGAGCGGTAAAAACGAGGCCCAGTACGGGCTGAACCTCCGGCTCCGCCCAGCGAGAGAGACTAGGCTGCGCGACCGATCAGTAGGCGTCTCCTGTGAGACTCGGACCTAGGCACAGATCGACACGGAGTGTGCTTATCGAAGGGCGACGGTAATGTGACGGACCTACTTGCGGGGACACCGCACGTCGCCCGTATGGATCGCAGTTTCTTCGTCCTCGCTGGCGGACACGGTGTGTGTAAATATGATGGTTGTGTAGTGTCTGGGAGGGTGACATGTTCTCCGAAAGAGGCTTATTTGCAAGTGTAACATCATAAAAAAAAAATATGTCTATGGTGTGTGAAGTCCGCCAACCCGCATTTAGCCAGCGTGACGGAATCCGGCCTTAACCCTCTCAATATGAGAGGAGACCCATATTCCAACAGTGGAATGTTAATGGGTCGATTATTATTTATTATTATTATGTGCTAAGCCACTTATATAATATAGTAAGTGTTTAACCAAAATACGAATTCAAAGGAAATACTTTTGGGTAGGAACACTCTAAGTTTTCCGCAATTTGATTTCTGACCCCGCGGTCAGAAACCAAAAATGGATAACTGCAAATCATGTACATAAAGCAATTATGTATAATATATATATATATAATATACAGTCTTTAACATTTACAGAAAATAAAATATATATCGCGCGGAAATTCTAATTGAGAACGATATTATCGTTTCGAAACTTGAGAACTGTATTGTATTTGAGCGAACACTCATTAAAATTTTGACAACGGCAGTGATTGTTAGCGTCTGTTGTTTCTTAGACAGTTTGACTTGAAGGTTTAAAATATTGACATTATTGTATACTCGTGTGATTGACAAGCGTGTTGTTTTTAATTATGAAATAAATAAATGCTTTGCGAACATTGCCCGAACAATTTGGTTTTGTGCGCGCGCGCTCTTTACTAGTCACATCATTCATTTTGTATAAAAACCCCAACAGAAATTTTAACTAGAATATTTTTTGACATGTTAATTTTGACTTGTTAATTTTGACATGTTAATTTTGACATGTTAATTTTGACATGTTAATTTTGACATGTTAATTTTGACATGTTAATTTTGACACTTGCTCTGTTTTAAATTATAAGTATTGTCACCTATTTAATTTTGCCTTAAATAAATTAAATCTACTTATATTGTGACGGTTTCATCTCGTCCAACTTGTTTTAGTAGTCGATGGTAAATTTAAAATAATTATATTGTCCATAATGAATTCCTGTTATTGCATTATAAAATATATTTAAAAAAATATATATATGATTTATTTTCAGTTATATGCCACAAAACATCTACATATTCATAAATACGTATTTATTAAAATTACCTCGATTTTTACTGCATATTATTCTATTGTGATGAAATGTAATTATGACATGACTCGCGCAAAAACACATACGTGGCTGTATATTAATTCTAAGTAATACTCACCCATGGTTAAAACGTAATCACTCTATCACTTAGAAAAGTCCGTTTGAGATCAATCACGATAGAAAATGCGCGACCACTTTACCGATGTAGCATCGTCACCCTCGAACACTGCGTGCGCGGGAGTCAGTCTCAAGGATGTCGCGCGCTGCCCTCAGAGGCTTCTGTGCGAATGTCGCCTAGCTACTGCCTCTCGTCGAGGATTCTTTTCCCGTTGATAACGATAAGGCCGCCCGATCGCTCATCTCGTGTTATCTAGACGGCCGGTGACCACAATCGATCTCTCGCCTGACTTCTAGGTCGCTCAGCAAAGCTACATCTTATGTAAGCGTCACGTAATAACCCAACATTTTTCGTGTGACGTCATTTTTCAATTACGAACGCGTGGGATTTCAGTAACATTAGAGTTTAATAACTTTAATCGTTTTTTTAACTCGTGTATTTAATACATAGAATTATTAGTGTGACTAATAAAATGCAGAATATGATTACAAAAAAATAACTGAATACATATTAGTTCACCGTAGTTTTCATTAAAATTGACGTCAGTTTTGTAAAAATTGTTTCAGAAATTTCTAGATAATGTCATTCTTTGTGTATTTTAAATTCATTTGATTCCTGGTTGTAAGGACGTCTGCGCATTGCCTCAAAAGAGCTGATTGATAAAATATCGATATTATACAGATAATATAAGATAAAGAACATCCTTATAGATGTTTCAGGGTGATAAAAAATAATAAATTCGGGTGAGTACTTAGAGAGTTATTCAAATGCTGGTGTGGGTTGGGCATTATAAAAATAAACATGAGCCCATAAAAATGTTAAAGATTAAATGCTAAGGAAACTGATTGGCGCCTTATTACAATAGCAAAATTTGAAGGGAAGACACTACAGTACATTAGGTATAGGAGTCCAAAATTAAGTAAGGATCCTATATCTTCAAATTAACAATATACGAACATAAGTTCCATTTAAGAACCGTATAGGTTAGATCGTGAAAACATAATAAAAAAAATTAAAATAAGATTAAGAATCAAAATATCAAACACTTTAAAACAATAAAAATAAAAAAAGACACAAAAATATATATAAAAAGGATAGTGTGAAAATATTATATTTTTAACGAAGGCCAAGGCAAATGAAATTTTTTTTAATACTGTAAATTTGGCATACCTACATGTATGTATGATGTAAAATAAATTCATAGAAAAGTATTGTATACCCAAAGCGTTAAACTAGCTGCGTGTAAGAAGATTAATGAACAGCGACGATGTGCAGAACGCATCCCAGGATCTTAGCAATTAAATCAATTGAGATGCAGTATCCCAACTAATAAACTTACAATTGGACGGTCCGTAAATAAACTTGGTCGGCTCGTCCAAATTAATTAGACCCCGCGGGATCCCAAGTTGACCGAGGTCTTGAGCCAAAAAGATACACCTAGTGTAAACAACTTTTTAAGGTTCCTTTAACTGTGTTAATGATTTTTAAGCACGCAAAATAAAATACGATACGATATGTTGCGTAAAACCATTATTAAACTCCATGAATATAAACTTACTGAGGAGTTATACATAATTTAAGGTTTTGCAGAATCTAAAGAAATGTATGACTTTAAATTAATCTGAGATTTTAAGTAATCAGCTCTGCTCAAGTATTTTTAACTACTCATTATTAAGATCCATGTTTTTAAAAAACGCGTCATTTAATAATGATATAAATAATATAATAAAATAGTAATTTTGTTTTGGAATAATGATTTCATATATAAATTTGAGCTGTCCTAAAATTTATAAAAAAATATGTTCCACTTGCAAATATAGGTCATACACATATGTATGTAACAGAGAAAATTATTAAACGAACAGTTTTAGATACCAAATAACCATTACAGTGTCCACATTTTTAAAATTAAACAGGACCACGTTTTTTGTATATTTCTATTTAGTCTTGATTAGTATTAAAATGAACAACATAAATTTATCTGGTATAGAAGTGATTTAGAAATCCATAGAACTTTCGAAGATTTCTTATAAGACTACGCAATAGAGTATTTGTCCTATACGCTATGTAAGTATGCGTCCTATAATGAAAGGGTTATAGTTAATTTATTTCCTACAAGTTCGTATTTTTCATATATATGTATATTGCATATATCATTATCACCGTCATCAGCTTTCTTAAGTTTACGGCTTGACATAGGCCTCTGCGATATTTACATGAAGTAGTACTAAATGAAGCAGTGATAGCCCAGTAGTTAAGAATTCTGCCTCTCATTCCGGGGGTGCTGAGTTCAAATCCATGGCGCGCTCCTCTTTACAAAAGTGCGTTTTAAGTTTTAATATCACTTGCTAACGGTGAAAGAAAACATCGTGAGGAAACCTTAGAATTTATAAAAAAAAAAAAAAAATTCTATGGTGTGTGAACTCCGCCAACCCGCACTTGGCCAGCGTGGCGGATTACGGCCTTAACACTCTCAATATGAGAGGAGACCCATATTCCAACAGTGGAATGACAAATGGGTCGATTATTAGTATTATTATTTCTAAAAGGTTTTCTGTAAGCGAGAACTAATATTGGCGTAGTATTCTTTTCTATTGTAGACCGCTCTACTAAAACACACAAAGCGAAGAAGTTTTCTTACTTCTGTCTACTGTCTTAACCTTCGTCGTCATCGTAATCGTCATCAGCCTATCTCTGTCCACTGCTGGACATAGGCCTCCCCTAATGAGCGCCATCACGCCCTGTCCTCGGAGGACGATCTGCGAAAGGCTGCAGGCAGATGCTGAATGCGACAAGCCGAGGACAGGAAAGTTTTAACCAGAACCAGAATGTGAATTCCTATCTATCATAAAGACGTTCAAATCTTCGTATCTCGGTCACGTGTTAAGGCATGATAGATATCGTCTTTTGCAGGTCATTTTATTGAATGAGGTTTATGGCAAAGGAAGAGATGGATGAAGGAGAAAATCTTGACGCAGTCAATGCCAAGAATGGACTGGCAATGCAAGCGCATCTGAAATATTTTACTTTTTACATTATTTTTTAATATCTCGCAAAGGGTAGGGAAAGATTTTAACAACTGATATCCGACCTTCACTAGCTGGAGAGATACTTGAAGAGGAAAAGGATATTATTACGCTTATTTGATATTCATTCATTTTCTCTTTCTTCCCTGAAGGGGTAGTTAGAGGAGAGTAAAGTACTGCTCCAGTCCACCTGTTAAATTCTATGTCCTACAACTGAATAGAAGGTGAGCCTATGGTTAAAGATACAAATCCATTCTCCGAGCTAGTAATTCTTTGTTGGAAAAATCCGTTACTGCTCGATCTAGGAATCCCCAGATCCTCTCGTGGCAGTCAACGTGGCAGTCAATATTAATTATTGATTTTAAAGATTATTAATATGTATAACGTAGACCTCTGCCTTGGGTAAGCACAGATACAAAAAAAAAATGCGATTCAGCTGATATAACATAGATATACTATAATTTATATTTAAATAACAATATTCTTATCTTAGTAAGATCTTAAAAAATCGAGGACAATTTAATAGAAATTTTATTACGAAGTGGCTTCCGCACGTAATAAGACTTCATTACTTTAATTTGTTTTTAAAAAGGCTATTTGTTGTGAAACAAAGTACCCGGTGACATTTAACAAAAGCCTCTTTATTTCCGTCCTGTGGGAAGCGGACAGACCGTCTCAGCGCGGCTCATTAGACTTGCGACTGCGGCGCTCCCGCGGGACCCCTTCGCTCCTAATGACAATCTACTTTCAGGGAAACGGGATTATTATAATATACAAATAGAATTTTCTTGTGATTGTTATTTAGTAGATACAGAATCAAAATTGTTAAATGTTATGGCACTCAGATATCTTGTTTAACTAGTCCATAGTAATTCATTACAATGCACCATTGGTTTTGTTCACAAACGCCTGTAATCACGACTTCTGTTATATACATGTTTATTTAGTTACCTATGCATATACCAAGTATATTTCAAGACACCTTTCTACATAGTTATTTAATAATATATATAAAATAATAACAATCGGTCCATTTGTGAGTCCATTTTTGGAATATGGGTCTCCTCCTCTCATATTGAGAGGGTTAAGGCCAAGGGTTAAGGTCTGCCACGCTGGCCAAGTGCGGGTTGGCAGACTTCACACACCTTAGAATTTTTTTTTTTTAATTCTAAGGTATGCAGGTTTCCCCACGATGTTTTCCTTCGTCGTTAGCAAGTCATATTTAAACTTAAAACGGAATTTTGTAAAG